>JBCEWE010000352.1:4488487-4510987 GCA_039877035.1 Silurus lanzhouensis | reverse complement strand
AGTTTTGAGTATATTATTATTATATACACCGTTTGGACAAGAGTTTGTGGACATCTGACCATAAGATTCAAATGTGTGCTTTTTGAAAATCTCATTCCACAGTCAGTCTCCATTTGCTGTTATAATAACCTCCATTCTTCTGGGTAGTTTTTGAACTGTGGATGTGGAGATTTGTGCTCGTTCAGCCACAAGGGCATTAGTAAAGTCAAATATTGATGTATGGTAAGGAGGCCTGGGGTGCAGTCAGCATTCCAATTCATCCCAAAGGGGTTCAGTAGGGTTCAGGTCAGATCTCTGTAACAGGCCACTCAAGATCTTCCACTGCAACCCATGTAAAACATACCTGTATGGAACATTGTTTGTACTCAGGGGCATTGTCATGCTGAAACAGTTTTGAGTGTCCTAGTTGAGGTGAAGGGAAAATTGGAGGCTGCTGCATCCAAAGACGTCCTGTACAATTGTGTGCCTCCACCTTTGTGGTAACAGTTTGGGGAAGATCCACATGTCTTCCACACTGGTAATGGAATTATAAAGAAGATTAACAGGAATACATAATAATTGCTTAAACATAAAGAGATTTAGTGAATTGCAAATGTGTAATCAGATTTAACTGTGATTGTTATAGGATTACTTGGTATGATCCTTTAACAGGTGCAGCTCACACAGTGAAGCAGCATACAGGCTGAGGTTTTTGCATTTTGTTCTACCATTACTGGTTTAATTAAGCTAGTTAATGAATTAATTAATTGATTTATTTATTATAAGCATTAGTTTTAGGAATAAATAGTTCTGTGGAGAGATTTGAATAGCTTGCAACTTTGATGCAAATATTTTCTTCTCTCAAGAAGTCTTATAGCAACACTAAAAAAAGGATGGGACAAAAGCTACATTATACTAGTAACATCGCTCTTCAAGGTCTGTTAAAATAATATAAGTTGCACACCAGGTATTATCTGTGTATTTCTATCTATTTCTGTAGCTATCCATCTGTCTATATCTGAATCACAATGTATGTTGCTTGATGTTCATGTATAGTGGCTGGATGAAGTGTGTGTGGTGCATAGTCAGAGTTAGATTTTTTTTTTAAGGGTGGAGAGGTTAGCATGGAGGGTTTGGGGGGGGTTTAGAATCCAGTGGCCTATGTCCAACAAGGGAAACAAACACAGCTGCAAGCTTAGACCACCTTAGCGCGTGTGTGTGTGTGTGAGAGAGAGAGAGAAAGAGAGAGATAGATAGAGAAAGAAAGAAAGAAAGAAAGAAAGAAAGAAAGAAAGAAAGAAAGAAAGAAAGAAAGAGCGAGCGAGCAGCTTTAAATCTCATGAGAGGACCAAGTGTCCCAATAGTGCTCGGAATACATGTCACTTTTAACTTTTTGCGAACATCTGTCAGATCTTTATTCATTCAAGCGCTTTTTTATCTACAAAAAAAGTCAAACAGAATTTACAGGAAAAATGTAAACAGACAGAAGACGTAGGTAGATGTAGACGTAGGTAGATGTAGTAGGTAGATTTATGATCAAACTCTTGATGTCACCCAAAATGAGGATGGGTTTCCCTTTTGAGTCTGGTTCCTCTCAAGGTTTCTTCCTCATAACATCTAAGGGAGTTTTTCCTTGCCACAGTCGCCACAGCTTGCTCATAAGGGACAAATTCACACCATTCACCTTCACTGTTGATTTGTGTAAAGCTGCTTTGAGACAATGTCTGTTGTGAAAAGCGCTATACAAATAAACTTGACTTGACTTGACTTGGTAGTAGGACTGTCCCTCTCAAAAAAATTGCATTTGTGTATCTTATACTCTAATTTATGAGGACTTTTATAACTCTAGCCTTCTAAGGAAAAACACAAGTAGAGTATATACAGAGGGTTAGCACATTAAAGTCATAAATATTGTCTCTGTCGTTCTATAGAGACATTTTGCTGTCATGCTTTGTCCTCTTTTTTTCCATTTACTGTAACTCAAGACAGATTTATCACATTTATTCTAAAATGAAACAGTTTTACTCTGGTGGGAGTAATCACTAGACCCCAACTAAACCCCAATAAACGCCTGTGGGAGGTGTTTTTGTTAGAAAAAGCTCTCCTCCACCATCAACAGAACACCTACGTTATTTGTTAGAATGATAGTCTGAACCTCCAGTACAGTTTCAGAGACATGTGGAATATACTGCATAGTGCACTAAAGCTATTTTGGTGGTTTGTGATCATGCACCCATCTTTCTATGTTGAAAAAGAAAAGGATTCAGTTAGTCAGATAGTCAGTTAGATTCAGAAAGTTATTTCATTCCGGAATAATGTTAAAAGCTTTCTCCATAACTGCTTAGTTATGCTTATAATCTAAGATTAAACTATTTTAACCATAAACTGTCAAACAAGACTCAAACGACCTGTTTCTTCTTTTCAGTAAACTACACTTAATAAAAGAAGGAAATGCTCAGTATATTCCCAGAAAAGTCATACTTAATCCCTTTATACAAGCCCACGAATAGAAAGGTGTGTGATGTTTTGTATCTGAGATGGCCATCACATGTCCAGCTAGTCTGGTTATGGATATGAATATTGTTCTCCAAAATTTTCACTCAAGTGAAAACTCAAGGTAATGCAGTCGTGGCACTCGGTTCGGATCAGGATTTCAGACAAGATCTTGTTAATGATGTAATCTGATTTGGATTCAATTCAGGTCCGTCTCGGACTGAATGTTCTTGGGGCTGCAGTCGGGTCACGCTTAATATTTCATGTTTGATTGACAGTTCACTGTGTAGCCCTGCATGATAATTGTTATTGAAATGGTTGTATATTTTCCTATGCAGAATAAAACAATATTAATTTAGTCTTTTGAATCAGGACTTCTTAAACTATTTTGCAGCCAGGGACCACTTTAGGTTTAAAATAAATTCCATACAGCACTTTAATTTTATCCAACTGGAAAAATACAATTTAATATAAATTAAAAATATTTAGCCCTTATTTAATTTTATGTGCACCAGTACAGTTATATATACAGTAATCCCCCACTTTTCCGTGGTTCGAATCTCGCCTCCCGTTTTATCGCGGAATTGCATTTGCCACATAACTAATTAGTTTAGCAGATTTTTTCGGGTCTCTCACGGATAGCACAAAACTTATAGGGAATTGTTTTTAATGGAGTTTTATAAAAATATAAATAATAATTATAAAATGAATTAAAATTTTCAGAAAGTACAGTACTGTATACATAAAATAGCATTTTTGGGGTGGTGTCACGGTTTTCTGTTTATTGCGGGCGATTTTGGAACGTAACCACCGCGATAAACACGGGATTATTGTGTACACATATATATATATATATATATATAGTACTTTTAACAATGGGCATTTTCTCAAAGCAGCTTTACAGCAATAAAGTTGTGTAAAATGTAACATTTTACAACTTGTTCAGTTGTTATGTTTGATTTGTTGAGTAAAAAAACAGAGATCTTAACAGTGTTGACCTCATAGGGCATGTTTGTCTGGTCTGCATTGAAGAACACTGTGTTTATTTATTTGTAATGTAAACTATTGGAAAAATTGGGTTCAGTGTAACTGTAGGTATATCATTAATTAGTGAAAGGTCTTCACAAGTATAGTTATGGAAACATACTCTGTATGTGTGTGTGTGTGTGTGTGTGTGTGTGTGTGTGTGTGTGTGTGTGTGTGTGTGTGTGTGTGTGTGTGTGTGTGTGCGGCAGCTGCTGTCCCTGGGATTGACATGGACGAGTACTTTCCTGCTGTGCTGAGGATGAAAGCACATGCTCTTATGTCTTGTGTTCTGTTTTCTTCTTCTCTCTTCACATGCCCTTTGTAACCAGAACCTCTAACTTTCCGAGTCTCACACTGCGAGGGAGCGGCAGAGAAAAGATCAGAGGAGCAGGGGGGGAAATATTAGCGATGATGGAACCAGAGCAAGCTGGAGCAAATGACAAATGGATTTACGTTTGCCGCTTTCTTTAATATTCTCAAACGTGGCGTTGAACCTTATTCACCCTGCATTCACCTTTCACTGTTTGGGTCACGACCGGCTGTATATATTTCTTTATTGTAGCGTCACTTTATATTTCTTCTGCTTTGTCAGCAAGCTACGTCTTTCATTACCGAGACTGTGCACACTCCCTGTCTTGCTTACACACACACACATTCACTCTCACTTCATCACTCTGCGTAGCAGCGTATTTTACTGTCGACCTCTGTGTTCAGTGTTACAGGGTTTGTCTTTTATAAAGTTGGAAACAAGAAAGTAAATCTGTCTCTGTATATGTATGTTTATTGTTTATTATAGCTTGTATTACCATTAGGTAAAACTAAAATCTAGCTGCTCCAGCTTTATATTCTCTCAGTAACTGTTCCCCCAAATACGAGACTAACCAAGTGCCTAAAATTGTTTGATTTTATTACATACATTGAAATGATCATAAATAAGAATAGCTAGGAGAATGCACATTATAAGTTCACTAATACACATCATAAATGATACAAAGACGAATCTAGTTATTTGCCGAAATTAACAGAATTTGTGATTGGGTGGATTAATGAGGCAAGTGGCTGTGCAAGATAACAGGGTTTAGAATATGATGGTTGTTTCTATGGTGTTTCCATGTTTTTTGCTCTTGAAAATGATCATATAAACTCTTTAGACAAAAGTTTGTGGACACCATTTAGTCCACATTTGATGTTAATATTATAATATCCGGTCTTCTGGAAAGATGTCCCACTAGATTTTTTTTAGAGGAGTACGTTTAAGGAGATTTGTGTTCATTCATCCATATGGATGTCAGTAGGGCTGCTGCTATTGATTATTTTGATAATCAAATATTCTACCGATTATTTCATTGATTAATGGAGTAATAAGATAAGAAGTACTATTTCTTTTTTAAAGAGCAATACTAAATATACAACAGGTAATAGACAGGTCTCTTAGAATGAACAAGTAATTTGTTTTATTTTTATTGTGGAAATTGCATAGAAGAATATCTGTTAAAACTAAACCGGTTTAGTGCATTTAATTGCCATATTACATCAAAATGCAAATACAAATATATACATAAAAAAATTATTAAAAACATACAAATCTATTTAAAATTTCTATAAAATAAAGGTAAACTCATTGTACTGAGTTTTCTTAATGTTCTAGTTTGAAATGATCCCAAACTTTGGAAACTTCCTGTCATTTTCTTTGGCTTGAATCCCCTCCTCGCTGTTTTCTTTCCAGTCCTCCATTTTTTCACTCTGCAGCGTGTTTTTACCTGTCTAGAGCTCTCCAGAGTTTAGTGGGTGGTGCATCAGTAAAAATGGTCCGTGAGGAATCACAATGTGTGTAGTTAAATGGACTAAATGAAGCATCCATTTAACACACTAATGTCCAAGTAAATACATAAGATTGTATTGCTGATGAGAGGCAGACATCTGATGTGCTAGGTTGTAGAGTATAGGGCCAGTCATTTTTGGAGCCATCTGCTGCCTGCAGGATAAATTGAAATTATAATAAAAAAATCACCCCCCAAAAAAAAAAAAAAAAAAACACACACACATACACACACACTTCTCTTTGTAGAGACTATGTTTGTCTTGTAAGTTCCCTTTTAGGGAAAAGAGACAGTACTGAGCAGCTCTGATTCACTTTTGGGCGGGGCTTATTTTCAGGCCAGAACTGTTTAAACAGAAGCCTGCAGTGAAGGAAGAAAAAACTTGCCAGATGCTTGGCAACACTGCCGATCAGGTTGTTCTAATGTATCGAAGAATTTATATGATTATTACAGGTCTAGGAATATTTTAATTGTTACAAACTGCATCTTTATAGTAAAAGCGTAATGTTTTTGTGGCTTTTCTGGTTCAGTTACGGTCCCTGAAATAGAGGAAAATATACAGTAAATTCACGTGACAGGCCAGAAAAGGTCTGTTAATGTTTCCTGCCATAGAATAGTCACATTGTTTATTGTTTACTATTTTTTTTTGTTGTGAACCGTTTCATCCAAACATGACTCAGTGGTTTGGTTTGAATTTGGCTTATTGATGCCAAAATGTGCAGACCTGGTTAGTGGCTCAGTAAGTCTTTTTTCTAGCTATCCTGACAGTAAACCTCTGTTAATTTGGGAATATGCAAACTTCCACAGATATGTGTGCCCTCATGCCTTCCGTGAAAAACAACCAAAAAAACAAACTTGCACCTCAGGCCAGTCGGACAGGTGTGTGTGTGTGTGTGTGTGTGTGTGTGTGTGTGTGTGGTGTGTGTGTGTGTGTGTGTGTGTGTGTGTGTGTGTGTGTGTGTGTGTGTGTGTGTGTGTGTGTGTGTTTGGTCAGGTTTCTGTATGCAATTGAGTTTTACTTTTACTCTGCATAAGACCCTGTTTGTCCATTGAAGGGCAAGAGGAAGTCCAGAAGGCTCCTGGCATGTGCGTGTGTGTACACTTACGGGAAATGAAAAATCCCACATCAATCATATTTTTCCACTCATAAATAATTTATACTTTTGCTCTTTCTCACTCTTCCTCATGTTGACTCTCTCTCTTTCTCTCCCTCCATCCTGCTGGTACAGGTCTGGGTCCTACACCAATTCCACCTGCTTTCATTATTTATTTATTTGAACTCTTGCTTTTTGCGCACACACACACACACACTTTTTTTTTGCATCATTCGTGAATTGCTCATAGGGAGAACTGGAATAGACGACACAATAATCTTACACACGCATTTTATGACGTGATGCTTTTCCAGTTAAAATATCTCTGCGCACACTGTTCTCACAGAGGGCCACACAGTTTTACTGTTTCCAGTTTAGAGTGGAGTGGTGGAGCAAAAGCCATGCAACATTGGACAGCAGAAGTTCGAAAGGAAGAAAGGGTTGTGTGGGTGTGTTTCAGAGGGGGACCAGCCGCCTGCCAAATAGTCTCTGTATGAAGAGAACAGTGCAGCTCTGTAGCCAGATCTGATTGGAAATGATTAGAATATAGCAGTGTGTGTGTGTGTGTGTCAGGGGTGTTGCACTCTTAACCTCACTATGAGCTAAATGGGTGTACAGCCTCGTGTTTTTCTTCTACTTTTTTTTTCTTTCCACTTGAGACTGTTGAGCATTGACTATTGTCTCTATGAAGCCGGTCCATGACAGATTGGTTATAACAGGCAATAAAAACAGTTTTTTCTTTGTGTGTGTGTGTGTGTGTGTGTGTGTGTGTGTGTGTGTGTGTGTGTGTGTGTGTGTGTGTGTGTGTGTGTGTGTGAGAGAGAGAGAGAGAGATTTTTGAAATTGATTAATATGTAGTACTCTGTATATCAGGGCTGGGATTTATTTACATTTTTTTTTTCTTTTTTTTTCTTCTCACATTCAATGGAAGCGCAAAATATTGGATGTTTAAAATCCACGTTTTACTTTTATACACCCTTTATATTAATACACCAAATTGCTCTTTATGCAGGTGTAAGGATTTGACATTTACATTATTTTACATTTATTTATTTTTTATGAAATGTAAGAAATGTAAGTATATATAAGATTTTTCAAGTCACAAATCATTGTTTAATTTGGTGCATCAGTTGTCATTATGTTGTACGCTATATGGCACTATAATACGTATGTACGCCATGTACGTATTTGCTTGCTGAACACACTAATCATCCCATCCCATTCCCTCCTCCTCTGTATAATGCTTCAAGTAAGCCCTCTCTGGAAAGCAGGAACAACCTGGTCAGAGAGCTTGATCGAGGGCAGTTGTGTTAAATTAACCCCTTTTTGCTCTCTTGTCAACAACAGAATGAGTGACTAAATAGTCTGTGTGTGTGTGTGTGTGTTTGTGTGTGTGTGTGTGTGTGTGTGTGTGTGTGTGTGTGTGTGTGTGTGTGCGTGTGTGTGTGTGTGTGTTACATGATGTGGGCAGTGTCATCTCTGTCTATTTGTCTGTCATTATGCCCACCTGAACGGCGCAGGATAGTTTCGGTAATGACTACAGGCGAAAGCTGAGGCCTCTGCGAGAATGTGTGTGAGTGTGTGATAGAAAGAAGGTGTTAAGTGACTTGATGAGTTTTCTGTCATTCTCCTCCACTACAGGTAATAATGCATCACACACAATTACCTGACATGTTTTCACAAAAGGTTCTCGGGACCATGTCCTCCGGCCTTATCACTCAACATCTTGTTGTTTCGTGGGCGTGTATGTGTGTGTTAGAGCTGTCAAATTTCTTTAGAACTTCATTTGGATTTTAATTTTAGGCCTTGGCTCTGTGGAAAAAACAAACGAGGCATGTTTTGTGTGAAACTGTCACACAAGCCTAAATTCGCAACCATGTAAGTGGCATACATGTGCAAGTTCACCTCTCTGACTCATACATGCATTTGAGGATCGTGCAAAAAGTGGAAGTTCAGCACAAAACAAGACAGCGTAGCTGATTTGCATATTCCAGTAATAATTCGTTTTGCGTATTGTTTTTGCTGCCTCACAAAATCAGGTGTAAATTTGTGCGGTAGGTTATACTTAGAGCAGTAGAATCAGTGTTGCCAGACGCAGGATATTTCTGCTGAATTAAGATCTCTGCCTGTACAGCTTTAGATATGTAATGCTACCAGACCAGTTTAGAAGCTTGGTGAAAAAAATTACCAGGGAAATTATGTCTAACTTATAGTCTGATTTATTGCTGATAGTAATCCTGATCAATTTTAACATTTAACATAGAAATTCATGACTTTATGGCTCTTTAATATTATAGGATTGCATTTGACCTCGAGCTTCATTAGAATTTTTCATTTTTTATATATAGCTTGTTCTGTACATTTATATATTTTTTTGTATTAATGTACACCATTTTTCAGACTTTCTATTTAAAAGATGATTACTTTATTAAAATATTATGCAAGCTATTACTTTGTTGCTTAACTTTTTGTGTCCCCACAAATGAGATGTCAGTTTCAGATACATTGCCAGCGCATCTTGCAGCTAGTCCAGTTGCATTTTTGTGCATTGTTTTGTTCTGTGTTTCCTGAGTGCACATCACATAAAGTCAGTATTGTTTGTGGTGTTTGAATTTAAAATGTATGAATGAACCTTTGTACCTTTGGGATAAATTAGAAAGCTGACTGCACCCCAGGCCTCCTCATTCTACATCAGTCCATGACTTTACTAACATCCTAGAGAATGAGAGAAGCAGTAGTTACTGTAGAATACTACAAGTATGCAGTATATGTGTAGTATATGTAGCAGATTGTACACTAGTCAGTATCCTTATGGCATGAGGCATGAGCTGGCATTGGTGGTACAGTGTGAATACTACTTCTGGTATTTTACTTCTAATCTGTTTTGCCTATTTTTTATTTATTTTTTCCGAGCATTTTAGCCAAGTTGTAGCATCATGTCATATAAAGAATTCATTTGGAATGATGCTATACAATATTATACTTTGGTAAACTACTCATGGAAACAGCAAAAAGTAGTTTGAGATCTAATCAAGGCAAAAACAACTTCCAGAAAGAGAACAGAGTCTCCTTTTGACTCAAAACCTCAATGAAAAAAGACCAGAGATCATTTGCAGCTAGATCTATTTCAGGTTCACTTTAACAGGATTGAGTAAAGTTTACATATAAAGAAACTGTCTGAAAACACCCCGCAAAATCCCAGCTCCAGCTGGCTTCTTGTTCACAGTATTTGATAACTACATGATTATTATTTTGTTTACACTACAGGTGTAACAAAATAATGCTGTTGTAAAATCTGGGTCGTGTAGCAACATTGGAAAAGGTGTGAAAATGAGAATCAATTAGGGCTGCAACAAATGATTATTTTGATAATTGTTTCATCGGACGATTGTAATTATTTATTAATTTCGATTAATTGATTAATTGACAAAAAACTTTATTGAATTCAATGTTTTGCTCATTGTAACTATATAAAACTCTAATTCAGGGAATTTTTAAAAATGTATACAAAAGTGTCCTTCAAAAATGCAAAGGCCACATATAGACATTTTTTTAAACCTTAGAGTGGCTGCTTGTTGAGGAGTGCATGGGGGATTTCTTCTTGAACAAATTAACTCATGTTTCTGTAAAAAAAAAAAAAAAAAAACATTTCTAGATGGCAAATTGACAACCATGCATAAATCAATACAAGTTATATTACAAGCATTTAGAATATATAATTAATTTAATGTACAAAAATTAAATTATATATGCATAAATTAAATATACAAATATCAAAAACAAGCATTTGAACGTTGTAAAGCCGCACGAAATCACGTGTAAAAACCTATAATTTACCTGTTGTAGTAGACAAATGCTATAAAAAGAGAATGGAACAGAAAAACGCAGCAAGCTAACAGGCTTGTTTTAAAAGAAAATGGAAAAAATATGCATTGGTGTAAATTCAAACCACACCAGTGACTAAACTGTAATCATTTACTGCTGCTGTTATTTGCTGCTTTTAGATTTAATGTTTGTTCGCACCGTTTTAATCGAACCCATCATTATGTTGCGGCTGTGTTATCTTACCTCCGTAACTTGAGCAGCCCAGCTAATTGATAATGGAATTTGTTGACAATAAATTTCATTATCGATTAGTTGTTGCAGCCCTAGTATCAATCACATGCATTTATTCAGAGTACTGTCCATACATGACATCTTATTCACACCTTTTTTTTGTTCTTTGGGTTTGAATCAAATTCTTTTTAGGGATTGTGACAAACTGATGCTCACAAAACCTAGTGGGTCTGTTTTCTATAATGTCTCATTAAATTGGTCTGGAAGGTATCATGATAAACGTGGCACACAAAAACACTCACTCTTGTACTCTCACAAACACACACACACAAATGCGCTCCATCGTTTCTCGACCCCAACTGACCCAGTGATCCACTCATCCCCATCTGGTTCTGCTTTAGTCCTCCCCCAAGGGCCGGGAAATAGTTGGAGGAGCCTGCGTTTCCCCAGGGGTGCATTTCACAGGTGCACCACTGCAAGTCTTGAGCCTTTTTACATTAGGCTCAAACGGCCGAAATAACAAATACTGCTCTATTAGAAGCGCCAAAACCCCAGAGTCAGGACAGAGAGCAAGGCTCTGGAGGTCAGTCCGGTTTAACTACAGCAAAGCTGGAACCTTTTCACCATTAAACATCTTAATGACTCAGCAGTCAGGACCCTACACCCAGGCTGTTAAACATCCCTACACACAAACACACCATCCAGATGTGGGCAGTGGTGCATTGGATTGGATAATAGGTCAAGATTGACTGTTTAATGGCAGGAGTTTCTCTTTTAGAGCCTAGAGGCTAGAGGTCAAATGTTGCCCTGCCCATTACAAAGACCTGCTGCAAGTAAGTGTGTGTGTGTGTGTGTGTGTGTGCGTGCGTGCGTGCGTGCGTGCGTGCGTGCGTGCGTGCGTGCGTGTGTGTGCGCTGAATAGATGAAGCATGTGACCACCCATAGTTGGCCCAGGAGGTGGTAATCCCTGTTGGATTGTAAACAGCCACCTTCATGCTCGCTCTCCTCCATATAGTGGGAAAAGTATGAATTGTGGGAAGTTTCACATCTGCAGGTAGTGAGGTCCTGATTTAGACACAGCTTAAGGTTTATAGGCACCCCCGCTGCGTTTTAGTAATGTACTTCATTTTTAATGTTCAAGATAGCATTGCTGCCTATCCTCTTTTTCTCACACACACTTTCTCCCACAACACAGGACTTTTGCAGACATGTAGTGCATTTCTGGGGAATTTAATGAGGTGTAGCTTAAAGTCAGAATTACCCTGCAATTTAGAATTTGCTGATGCCAAGTGGCATCACAGGAAAGTGTTCACCCTGCTGCCAGAAATCGCAAGTTTGGACTCAGGCAATGCTGCAGCCATTTGTTGCTGGGAATCCAATGATCAAAATGAGCTGTGCTTTCTAAATAGCCTTCCCTGGCTACTGATACGGGTGTTTAGTGTTGGTCAAATCACTAAATTGGCGAGAAATGTCTTTGCTGGAATTTTTTGTTATTCTAAACAAACTAGTGTTATGTCATAAAGCATTTAATGTTACAGAAGAGTATGTGAATCCAGTCATACAATTTCAGAGGGCAGTTCCAAGTATAAGCAATTTAATTGTAAACTAATAATAAACTTTTGTTATGTATAAACCCATGTATGAAAAAAACATATATACGTGTGTGTGTGTGTGTGTGTGTGTGTGTGTGTGTGTGTGTGTGTGTGTGTGTGTGTGTGTGTGTGCGCATCTGTATGTGTACACAGTGTTAGTCTTTTATTATAGTCTTATATTATGTATTGCTCTGGGGAAAACATAGGTTACTCTATAAGGGAAAATTGTGTGTCTTGTTTTATCTTTCTTGCCAGTTTCAGGCCTTACTTCATCATCCTTTTTGCATCTTTAAGGATTAAATGTTTTTGTGTATGAAAAATTGTTTCTAAGATTCCTTTAATGCATTTGCTATATAAAGTGTCAGAGAAAGTGTAATGCACATCAGACTTCCAAACCATTTCACTGGAAACAAGTTTTATCCTCGCTTTCCTCTTTATTTCTTTTCTCACTTGGGGAAATGTACAATAATTTCCATGACAGTGCACATAGCTGATCAAGAAAAACCATAGTGGCCTCAATCTGTGTGTTCTCCATTGCAGAGAAGAAAAATACATAGGACGTCACTTTGGTTTATATTTTTAGCAATATGGTTTCGGGTTGAAAATGTTTGTATTTTAAAGTGAGCAGTGGTCTGTGTATGGAGTTCTGTTTCGGTTTAGTGATGCGAAATGCCTTGTGCCAATTTGTCAGTTCCGGTTAACACAAAATATTAGTGTTTAAATCGAGCCGTAGCTACCCTACAAAAAAAACTACATACGGATATGTAAGCCATAGTCTGAACACTGTATTAGAGACCCAGCCACACATTCCTGAAAAATACCACTCAATTTCAAACCCTAAGGGCCCAGACGACAGACAGACAATAGATGGCCAAGGTAGTTAAAAGGTTTGAAAGGTTCCTCTGTTGAAATAGCAGGAAGTGAGTAAACCCCAAGCGCTAGGCTGAATGAGTGCTTCCGGCTTCCTGTCTCTACAGGAAGTGCAGACTTTTAGAAGAACCAGACTGAATTGGTTTGAATGTGTTATGTGATTGTGGGTGTGGATTAGGGCTCTCCCACATGCAGAAGGTTTTCGTATCGTAGCCTGTCTGTGATGTGTGGATGAGAATATCAGTGAAATTCACGTGTGGTTTAGTGCTTGCAAATGTGAATGCAACATGTGTGAGCAAGAGAGAAAGAAATGTGCACGCAACTGCAGGATTTTCCTCTCGCTCTGCTCCTGTAGTGGATTTCCTCCCCCTTATTTTAATCAAAGAGCCTTTCGGCTCATTTCAGCCGCAGCCAAACGCAATCAGAACCTGACATGAACCAGGGCATGCCAGACACACACTGTAACACACACACACACACACACACACACACACACACACACACACACACACAGCTGGACCATGTTAGAATTCTCTACAGTAGCTTGCCCTTTCCCAGTTATTAGAAATGTATTGTTCTGCTGCTTTAGCTCAGATTTTATTCAATGCAGGTGCTTCAATTCCTCCAACAAGAAACACACACACTTACACAGAGCAGTCTGTTCGTTTCTGTGTCACACACGCCAACCCACAGCTTGAACACATAGTACTATGTCTCAGCAGCTCAGCAAAATCAGAACATGTGATTCTGATTTATAGAGCCTTTGCCTCCAATATGACAAAAATGTATTTCATTATAACTCTAGATATTACTAACTCGGAATCGTCTGGACCTGTCAGTTTTGCTCCGCCGTCGCTGCGTTTGATTATCTTATAATTGTGTATTTGGGTGTGCCAGGATCAGGAACATGACTGTTTAATGTAACACAAATGCTGTTTAGTGTGCATAACCTACTGTAGCATGTAAAAGTTCAGCCGACTAACTGATCAGACATGCACACAAAAGCAATGAAATTCAGGGAACATCGGTTTCCCCTTCGCACTGGCTGGCAGTTATATTCTGTGTTCAAATTGTTGCCTGCAGTGAAAAGTCTGCATTACATAGACTGTTATAGAGAACAGAATTCATCGTTTAGGTGAATAATTACATTTCCTACATTACTCTGATGTACTTTTAAGTTTTACAGTTCCGTCACATAAACATGTAAAACAGGATTTAAGTCTGTGTCCACACCAAAATGAAACCGATTTCAAGAAAAGACAAAGCAACCAAACCGAATATACACTGAGCATGTGCGACTAGAATACATTTCCATTTGTTTCAAGTGCAACATGTAAAATCCTAGTTGGAATGTTGCCAGGTGTGGTGATATATTTGGAATAACTTGTAACTGGTTGATGTAATGTATGTTGTGTAGAGATAATACGATTTTTTTATATCGCACTTGCCTAAAAAATCTATGCTTTCTTGCCAGGTGAAAAATTCTGATTCGGTGGCAGGAAGAATACTGTTGCAATAAATAGGTTTGATAACATTTTAAACATAAAAGATGACCTTTGCATGTGCAAAGACCTGCAGTTATAATTGTGTATCAAAAAAAGTTTTTTTGGCTACACATTTAAGAATGAAATGAAACAAACAAATTGGTGTACAAAATAATAATCAAAGAAATTATCATTGTATTATGTTTCAATATTTAAGCACATAGCAGTCCTTGGGCTTGTGTGGAAGAGTTGGTAAATTAAATTGCTGAAACTGAGAGCATTGGATGGAGGATGTGATGTCTACAGCAGTTTCCGAGAGGGTTATAAGTCCTCATGGAACATGCACAGTTTTTTTTTTCCAATGTTTTGAGGCCATTTCCACTAAAACAGGAAGTCAGAAGAAGTTAAATAGCCAATAGAATTTATTTTAGCTGACAGCCCAGGCTAAGCCCTACTTGACAGCTAGAACTATGGCTGCAAGCCTGAGCAATAATGATGCATTGGATTTGCTTCTGCAGGATTTAACCCCACCTCCTTCACCTTTTCCAGCAGAACTCGTCTTTGGAGTCAGTATGTATCAATATAAGCCAAGAGCAAAGTAAGACTGTTCCTCAGCATGGTGATTTTTATAATGTTGGGGGGCAAAATCCTTTAGATTCTTGAGAGTATTTGATTGTACAGCTTCAAGCTTACATATTCATATACAATTTTTTATTATTACAGTGCCCTCCACAATTATTGGCACCCCTGTTTAAGATGTGGTCGTGGACTTCTAAAAATTCTCCTTTTTTTTAAAACAACATAGAACCCAAATGCAAAAAAAAAGAAAGATCCAACCTTTCATTTAAGTACATAACTTTGGTGGTAAAAAAATCACACATTTAGAAAAAAAAAAAAAATTGAAATCATGTGTGCCACAATTATTGGCACCCCTAACAATTCCTCTGAAAAATTTAATTTTTTTTTTTTATATATATTTTTCTGTAGTTGCTAAGGTTGGTCAGGGTATCTAGGGACTTTTAATTAGTAATTCATGATTTCCTGTTTCCCTGGGGTATAAATATGACGTGACACAGAGGCCAAATTTGTCAACATGGCAAAGACAAGAGAACACACCATTCAAGTAAGGCAGATGTGTGTCGACCTTCATAATTCAGGCAATGGCTACAAA
Source organism: Silurus lanzhouensis (assembly GCA_039877035.1). NCBI lineage: Eukaryota > Metazoa > Chordata > Actinopteri > Siluriformes > Siluridae > Silurus > Silurus lanzhouensis. The sequence continues at coordinate 4,495,402 of JBCEWE010000352.1, read as the reverse complement.
AAATAGCCACTCGCCTTAACTTGCCGGTATCTACAGTCAGAGGAATCATTAAGAAGTTTAAAACAACTGGAACAGTGACAAACAAGGCTGGAAGAGGTCCCAAGTTTATCTTGCCACAACGCACAGTGAGGAGGATGGTAAGAGAAGTAAAAAATTTCCCAAGCTCACCGTCACAGAATTGCATTAAAGAGTGGCATCTTGGGGTCACAGAGTCTCCAAAACAACCATCAGACGCTCTCTACATGCCAACAAGCTGTTTGGGAGGCATGCAAGGAAAAAGCCTTTTCTCACTAACACATACAAATGTAAACGTCTGGAGTTTGCTAAGCGGTACTGGGACTTCAACTGGGATCGTGTGCTTTGGTCAGATGAGACTAAGATTGAGCTTTTTGCCAACAAACACTCTAAGTGGGTCTGGCGTAAAACAAAAGATGAGTATGCCGAAAAGCACCTCATGCCCACCGTGAAGTATGGTGGAGGATCTGTGATGCTGTGGGCCTGTTTCTCTTCCAAAGGCCCTGGGAACCTTGTTAGGGTGCATGGCATTATGAACGCTTTGAAGTACCAGGATATTTTAAATAAAAACCTGATGGCTTCTGCCAGAAAGCTGAAGATGGGTCGTCATTGGGTCTTTCAGCAGGATAATGATCCAAAACATGTGGCAAAATCTACACAAAAGTGGTTCAGCAGTCACAAACTCAAGGTCCTCCCATGGCCATCTCAGTCCCCAGACCTCAACCCAATCGAAAACCTGTGGGGCGAGCTAAAGGGAAGAGTGCATAAGAGAGGACCCAGGACACTGGATGATCTAGAAAGATTGTGCAAAGAAGAATGGTCAAAAATCCCTCTCTCTGTGTTCTCCAATCTTGTGAAATGTTATAGGAGGAGATTAAGTGCTGTCTTGTTGGCAAAAGGAGGTTGTACAAAGTATTAACATCAGGGGTGCCGATAATTGTGGCACACATGATTTAAATTTTTTTTTTTTTTGTAAATGTGTGATTTTTTTACCACCAAAGTAATGTACTTGAATAAAAGGTTGGATTTTTCTCTTTTTTTGCATTTGGGTTCTATGTTGTTTTAAAAAAAAAGGAGAATTTTTAGAAGTCCACGACCACATCTTAAACAGGGGTGCCAATAATTGTGGAGGGCACTGTATATTATTATTATTATAATTTAGATTTATTGGGGATTTCAGTGCCCTGCAGTAGAGTTATAAAAGGAGTCAGACTTTTTGAATTAGCAAAATAATGTCGATGTAACTCGAAGCTAGTATCTGCGCTTCAAGCTAAATAATATCAACCATCCAGTAGATTGGAATATTTGTAGACTAACAATAAAAAATGATTTGGTAGTCTCTCTAGTCATCTTGCAACCCCTAGAGTGCACAAAAAGACATTCTAAGCACGAATGCATAGTTTATGCTGGAGAAATATGTGACCCCAGTCTTGTAGTTGGTGTAAAGCTTCTGCATACATAATGAAAGCTTTCCCCAAGGTCTTAGAGTTAATGGAAGAATAGAGAAAACCTAGTTACCATCACCAATTATTCAGGGATTTGTTCATGCACAAGACAAACATCAACCTAATTTGTTAGCAATCAAGCATTTAAGTACCCTGGCTCTGCAAGCTTTAAATTTTTATCCAGAAACAATCTGCCAAGCCTTTGTTGTAAACCGATCTTCTCAACTAAGTATAACTCTGAACCTCATTCCAAATGTGCAGCGCGCTGAGTGACAGTGCTGCGCGGCTGGAATTTCAAGTGAGACAGCCAGTTTAGGGTTTAAGGTCAAACATAGCCTTAAATATATGGAGAGGAAAAATTCCTGTAGCTTCCAACTTAGACTCTACCATGTACAAAAGTTGGTACTGTGTTTTTTTTGTTGTGCTTAGAATTTTTAAACATTAATACTCAAAACTAACTAATAGTTTAAGGTGAATGAGTATCATTTGTATAAATTCTTCAATTAAGTCTAATTTATAAACAGAGGTATCTGGTCATGAACTCCACATATAGTCATATTTGTAAATGCTTATTGATAGAATTTAATAATATTGATAGTTGATCAACAACTGAAATCGTGGGAGTTTTTATATAGTTGTGTTCTTAGTGCTGGGATAACATGCTGATTAGTTTTCAGAAATATTCATTTCGCTTCATCTTCTCAGTGGTAGGATTTTTGCTCTCACATTGTTATTTGGCTCAAGATGCTGTGGATCAGAAGGTTTAGCAAGATGCATGTGTGTGAGAGAGTCTTTATTGTCCATGAGGTAATGATTTGAAGGCCTAATAAGGTTTTAATTACGTTTTACACGGGGTCTTTAATATAGTCCAGAGGTTAAAACATACCAGATCTTACCTCCTCCTTTTTCTCCTCCTCCTCTTCCTTCTCTTTCTCCTCCTCATCCTGTTCTTCCTCCATCCTCTTATCATTTTCTCTTTATAAGTCTCTGCCTTTACCATATCTCATGTGAGTGCTTTGTATAATAATGGCTAAATTAGAAAACAGACATGCAGGTTGTAAACTTTGTTCTCGCAGCCATCTTAACAGTTATCTTATCAAAACAGTGCATTCTTTACATAGCTCCTTTCTGTTTCGCTCCTCCAGCCAATCCCGAGCCACTGACATGAGCATTTGTACTTCCATATTCCTCAAATAACACAGCCTACAACTTTTGTATTTTGTGTGTGTGTGTGTGTGTGTGTGTGTGTGTGTGTGTGTGTGTGTGTGTGAGAGAGAGAGAGAGAGAGAGAGAGAGAGAGAGAGAGAGAGGAGTGAGTGAGTGAGTGAGTGAGTGAGTGAGTGAGTGAGTGAGTGAGTGAGTGAGTGAGTGAGTGAGTGAGTGAGTGAGTGAGTGAGTGAGTGAGTGAGTGAGTGAGTGTGTGGGGCTGGGCAAGAAGGTGACGTGCTTTTTGTTTTTTTCTTACTTTCATGACAGCACAATAGACAGGAGCCGCCCTCACTGTACCTGCATAAACCCGACTTTACACACCTGAAACCAACACCCCAGTCCACACACACACACACACACACACACACACACACACACACACACACACACACAGACACACAGACACACACACACAAAGCATACTGCCAAGACTGGTTTCAACTCTGTCTTATATTCAGCATTTTGTATAGTAAATAGAGTTTAAAAGGTATGTGTGTGTTTGTGCTCTAAATGGCTTTTGCTTGGCAAGAGGTAAAACAGTGGTGCTTTCATCAAACTTCATCTTTCCACAGTAAGACTGTCAATAGAAAGAGAGAGAGAGAGAGAGAGAGAGAGAGAGAGAGAGAGAGAGAGAGAGAGAGCGAGCGAGAGCGTGTGTGCGTGTGTGTGTGTGTACAAAAAAAATCCATACATGCATTGCTTTTTCTTATGCAGTGTAAATATCCACACCATGATTTCAGGCCTCACTGTCTTTCTTTTTTTCTTTCTCACTTTTTCCCTCTTTTTTTTTATCATGCATGCAAACATTACATGATGAACTACATGGTATCATCTGATTTGATTTGCCTTCCAGCAAAGTTTCAGGATTGGTTTATCTACTCTTGCAAATTATGTATACAGTGTATGTACAGTATGTTTAGTGCCACATATTATCACTTTTTTTTTTTTGCATTCATGAGCACCCAAAGACACCCATGATTACATTGTGCTTGATTAGTTTGTGGCCAAAATTATGATTTCGCAAAAACAGGTTAAACACAGTTTTTTGGTTTTTCTTTTTAAGATGTTTGGAAACTCAGAGTGCTGCTTTTTAAACAGATCATAAAAATCACTACATTTGATATTAAAGCATCTGTTAGCTTACATTTATAATATAACTATTATGGATTTTTAGATCATCTGTAGATAGTCTGTGCAAAATGTTTTTAGTTTATCAGCACCTCGTTTATATAATGTGTTTACATTAGTTACATGTAGGCAAATTAAAAAGCCAAGCTGATATTGTTTTTTGCATTTGAATATTTGTGTAATAAAATCTTAGACAGAGGAACAAGACAAAGGTAATCTGATCTTTTGTCTGTGTAAAATGAGAACAGTATGTTGATATTGCTCAGAAAGTGGGATGTGCTCAAAGTTCATAAATGTTATTGTTTTTACTCAGTCAAAGGTGGGACATACCAATACAAAGCAGTATTAATTTAAAGAAGAGAGAAGTACTAGTGAAATTCACACAAACCTCAAACGTATCTTATTTTAATTTTAATTTTAATTTATTTTTTTTACGGCCATATGTGGGTTTTCTCCAAACTTTTACCACAGAGTTTGAGGCACATAAATGTCTTTGGATGTGGTAGCAAAACATTTCCCTTTACCTTAGCTAGGTGGTCCAAACCTGTTCCAGCATGGCAATGCCCCTGTGCACAAAACCAGCTTCTGAACATGTGGCTCACATGGGTTGTAGGGGACCTTGAGTGGCCTGCTATGGAGCTTTATCAACCCTATTGAACATCTTCCCAAATGGGAATTAATTGTGGAATTGAATGTGCCGAAATGCCCATATGAATTTTAAGGTTAGTTGTCCACAAACTTTTGTCCAAACAGTGTATTTACAAACCACAGCAACGCATCGCACAACTGAATGACTGTTATGTTTCGTTTAGAAAGAACCCAATTGAGTGTACTTATGTGGGATTTTACCGTTTACATCATAGTGAAGGTCCCTGCTTTTGTTTCTCCGCACTCGCATTGCTCAGGCATGAAGTGTTTGCCGTGCATGTGTGTTTGTGCATGTGTATGTGTTCACACACCTGCTGCTCATTTTCCAATTTGTAACCAATATGTTCAGCAGTGGGCTAAATGATGCAGATAACCATCTCTCTACTTTGTAATGCACACTCTCTCACACACACACTGCCGTGGACATACAATTTGCTTTTACATATACACATCCTGGATGGTTTACAAATTATATACTCTTACACTATTTTTCCAAACACAACAAATATGAAGAAAAAAAATACAAGCACATGTACATTTGGGTGTGTACGTTACATTTCTACATTTCACACGTTTGATGTTGGGCTTAAAATTAGATAAATAGAATATAAAATAAAAAATGTGAATAATTTATATTCAAGAACAAGGGATTACCAAAAATATAGGTAAATATGCACCTAATTAGTGTGTGAATGAATGAATGAGAGGAAAGACAGAGCAGTTAAATTGGTGTGTAACTGCAGGTCTCGGTGGCAGCAGGAATAAGAGAAAATAGCTTTTGTGGAAGAGTGCTAATAAAGTTCACAGGTGATCTGCAGTCAAAACCTCAGTCTCTCTGTGTGTGTGTGTGTGTGTGTGTGTGTGTGTGTGTGTGTGTGTGTGTGTGTGTGTGTGTGTGTGTGTGTGTGTGTGTGTGTGTGTATTTGGACTATGGCCGTACGACAGCCTGTCTGTGCCTAACTCAAACCACCTGCCTCAAACAGAGCTCTTCTGTGTTCAGTACAAAAAAAGTCTGTGAACGTGTGTGTGTGTGTGTGTGTGTGTGTGTGTGTGTGTGTGTGTGTGTGTGTGTGTGTGTGTGTGTGTGTGTGTGTGTGTGTGGTGCAGTGCAGCAGGGAGCGTTAAAACTTTCGCCAGTTGCAAAATATGCTTCCAGAAAAATGCAGCACATGTAAATAAGGCTCAAAAACTCTCACCCAGCCTTGCAAGAGCCTGTTTGTGTTGTGTGCATATTTGTTTTATACAGGTGTGTGTGTGTGTTTGTGTGCGTGCGCGTGTGCATGTGCATGTGCATGTGTGTGTGGAGGGGAAAATGTAACATCACGCTTGTCCTTGTTCCTGATGTTGTGCTTGTGTAATTTAACAGTTTTAAGAGAGAGTTTGAAATCATTTAAGAATTCAAACACAGTGGAAAACAGAGAGGAACACACACACACACTCAGAAAATCAGGAGGTGTGATGGGCATGTCACCACGGTTAAGCCTATGGCTTTATCTGCCTTTCACCTCAAACCAAGACCTGACAGATTTTTTTCCTCCTTCATACCGTTCTCTCTCTCTCTCTCTCTCTCTCTCTCTCTCTCTCTCTCTCTCTCTCTCTCTCTCTCTCTCTCTCTCTCTATACCCCCCACTCTCTCTCCCTCTCATTCCTGAATGACATTTTTTTCCAGGTCTCAAATTCATACTGTAGATTAGATTGTTTATGTCCATTGGTCACCATTTGACCACCATCTCCACTTGATCACTGTGCTTAGTAATATCACTACACCTTTCTGTACAGACGCAAATAAAACTCACTTGTAATAGACAAGTAATGAAAATATATATTTTTAATTTCTTTATGAACAAGGAATGAACTTTTCCTTCCTTCGTTTCTCTCCAATTCGGTCTTACAAACATCTCACCCACTTGCTAACTCTTGTCCAATCACATGGCGGTTAATAACTAGAGTGGCTGGGGTGTGCACGTCCTCAGAGGTACGTAGAATGGACTGTTCCTGTCTAGTTTTTGAATGCCTCCATTTACTTTAAGCTGCAGTGATTGTGTTAGCATGTAACCTCTTATTCTTGTTTCTGTAGTAACAGTAATGCTGTTTTTGATTTTGGGTCATCTGTCCGTCATTCACTAACTATTTGCTCTACATTTTCACATGACTGCTACAAATCAGTAAAGGTGAAGGTTAGGGCATGTGTTCTCTGAGTATCTTTTCAGATTGTGTCACACTTCGAGGAAAGCACTAACTGCTCTTTTTTTTTTTTTACATACATGAGCTCTCAGATGGCATGATTGGCTTTAAGTGGCAGCATGGAGACTAGTGCCATTCCTCCCACCAATTTTTTCATTTTGGACTCCCAGTGAAGGATGCAGACTTAAATCAGAATTTAATTACGCTTTTTAAATGTACATGCTGCGATAATCCCTACTGTTTTTAGATTTTATTGGATTTAAAATAATTATTTTTGTACTTGAGT
>JBCEWE010000352.1:4420987-4483487 GCA_039877035.1 Silurus lanzhouensis | reverse complement strand
AGCATGCTTCATGTGTGAGTGCGCGTGTGTGTGCTTGTGTGAGAATGCGAGAAAGATTTCCTCTGCTCACTTCAGTCATATAACAGCCCTTTCATCATACTGGTGATTAAAATGTTTTCTTTTCCTTAGTTGACTTTTGAAATGAATTTTGATCATTGCCGATTGTGCATAAGAAGTCATGTTGGTCACTCAACCTGGAATTCAAAAAAGGCACTAACTCAGAAAACAAAACAGGCCTACTAAATGACTGCTGACAGATGGAAAACACACACACACACACACACACACACACACACACACACACACACACACACACACACACACACACACACACACACACACACTATGTTGCATGTCAGCTTAGAAAGTTTCACCTCTTGCATTAACAAACAGTGGCTCGATCCAAGGCACATGTTTTAAGAGTCTGGATTTGGAGTAAACACTGAGAAATACTTGTAACCCAGTGGTTAAGGTTCTGGTTTACTGATCATAAGGTCAAGGGTTCAAAACCTTTTTTAACCAGAGGTACTGTATCAAAGCTGACCCTGCACTCTGACCTCAGCGAAGAAGAAACATTTCACTGTGGTGTAACGTACTCTGTCTCTTTTTTGTTTATTTGCCAATTTTACTATTTTAATTTGTGTTTTCTAGTCAAAGCCCTTACTGCATTTTTTTTTTTTACTGTAAATGGGACTTATATTACAGAGAAAAGCAAAGAGTAAATGTTCCTCTGTTTTCTATGTACATAATCTGCTGGTGTATATTCATGTAAGTACAGTATTTGTTTCTTCATGGTTTGGTTTAACTTAATGCTAAACCCAGAGTAGCCACAAACTCTCCTGACTGCCAACATACACAGCTCTCTAATTACATTTACTCATCTTCATTATTCAGTTTATCCTCTTTTATTTTGCACTTTGCAGAGTAGCTACATTTCCTTTTTTTAATTGTTATTCTTTTTTCCCCCTAAAAATGACTTGCATGTAATGCAGAATGCAAGCCATGTATTCAGCAGTATGACTCAAGAGGGTGAAGTACTGCAGAAGAAGTGAATTTAACCAATTAGCCAGAGCATGTATGAAGAACACTTAACAGCTGGAGTAAATGCTAGTACTTATGCCGGGATTATGCTGGTCATGACTCTCAGGCCGTAAATTTAAGGCCCTTACACCAACCGGTTGTAAACTCAATTTTCACCAAGACCAGGAATAAAACATTCACTGAGCCAAAAGCGTGGTATAAAGTCTAATTTAAGACCATTCCTTTGGCATGTACTTTCCTATTTACAACAATTTAATATTGTGTATTATATTTCCAACATGAGAATAAGTAACAGGAATAAAAGCTACAACATTTTCAAGGAATGCTTCATAACAAATATTAATTATGGTATGAGAACAAATATTGTTGACATTTATTTTATTTGTTATTATGTGGCATATTAAGTGTTTATTCTGGTTGTGCTGCTGTTATGTTTCACTATTAGATTAAACCCTTTATTAAATCAACACCTTCGGACCAATAAGTGTTGTGGATAATCCAGTTAGTTTTCTAATTATATGTCAGAAAATGACATTGTGTTGATTTGTGGAATTTAAATGTTTTAAAGCCTAAAGGCCACAGGTGTCTGTGTAAAGGTGGAACTGGTGCTGACAGTGAAGTGAAGTGAAGTGCGCATGTGCACACACTAAAACTTGAATGACAATAATAATAGGAAATTAACGTGTAACAGAGAATAGGCCAGAGCAAACAGATTACAGGGCCAAATGCCGGTGTTGCAGATTTAAGATGATTTAAATAAACATTGGTAATTTATTTACAGACTTTAACAGTCTTTTAACAGTTCCCGAACTGCAATCAATATTTGAGGTTGTTGATCTCTTCCTGGCCATTGCGTTGATTAGAACGAATTATCTGAATTAATTTAGCAAGTGTACTGAAAAAGAGTGCAGTGAAGCCTACTGAATAGATTATGTTTGATTGAATTTGCATAGAACACGTTCGTACACAAGCCATTACCATGAGTCAGTCACTAATGAAAAGCAGTTAGTGTGATCTCCCCTTCTGCTTGTTTTATGCAAGAAAGTCTGCAGACTCAAATAAACCTTCTGTTAGCGTGTGTGAGTTCTTGGGATCTAAAAAAAATACCTGTTCAGCATGTACAACAGGCACCACCAAAATTATATTCCAGCAATAAAATGTGTAATTTCACAATACGTTTAACCGCAAACACACCTGAAAGTCTTTCTTACTCTTCCTTCCTATTAACTTGAATTTGGTCTTAATTATATAAGACTATATTATGGTCTTTGTTGTGTAAGGACGCAGCAATGAATGCACACCCAAATTCCTTAGCGAATAGTTCATCCTCCCAGTAAGAGAACCTGATAAATGGACTAGCCTTTAACATGCTACACAGTCATTGTTTTTGTGGCAGTACTGACATACCTACAATATAATGCATAATAGAGTATTTAGATTTTCGGAATATTTTTGCTATAAATAACAGATAGGTATAAGCACACTCTCTCTCATTTGATTTGAACCCTGGTTTCCTTCTTCTTCGATGAGTTTGTGGCAACATAGCAATTACACTTAGATGTGGACTGAAATAACCAGCACAGTGTGATTGCAGTTAGAAAGTGATTTGACCCCGAATTGACCCGAGTACCGGAAGTCACCCCGACATTTTGTGTGGCAGCATTTAAGTAGCTGCGAGCTCCAAAAATACAAAGCTATAGCTAAGGCCATAGCTAAAGAAACCTAGTGTGTTTTGGGCAAACAAAACAAAATGCTTTTTGTAAAACTACAAAACAGAAAGTAATAATAAAAATCATTATTTCATCATTTATGCAGTGTTGTGCTACGTTTTCCATCGCTATATATCTGACCAGAAAATGTAAAAGTTTTCCAAGTGCATATTCAGCCCCACTTATTCAAGTTTTTTTTTTTTTAATTTGTGGTTATTAATTTATATAATTTAAAACCAAAACAGAAATAACTATTTTGCACTTAATCAGACTCTGCAATCAAACTAATAGCTGTGACTGCAACTTTAGTTCCAGTACACAACAAGCAACAAGCACTGGTGTCAACAAATGCCTACATAATTCCATTTTTAGTGTCTCATTCATCTGTGAAAAATCCATATTGCTTAGACACCTCATCGTAAATATCTTGACCAGAAGGTGGCAGTAGCTTGTATTCATAATAATAATAATATAAACTGGTAGAACTTGATGCCAGTGGCACCAACAGATACTCCTCTATTGCCAACATGTCTAGTCTTATTGTTACTTATTTGTATGCCTGAAACTGTTTAAATCATTGATAAATTAAAAACTTTAAGACATTTGACCTCTAAACTTGACCCTGTTTGTATTAAAATTTTAACATCTAAATATTTATCAAATGTATTCCCCTAGTTACAGTGATAATTCTATAAAGACTTTTTAAACATTTAATCACTCATTGTTGAGATGCAAAGACAAACAGAAAAACAAAAAAAAACTGATTAGAATTGGTGTGTTAATAGATGAAATATTACACGACCAGGCATTAATTAGTTGTGGGACCTCTTTAGTAAATTGTTAGTGTGCTTGTGATGTAATAAGTTTACATCACTGTGAAAGTCCTTCAATGATTTAGGCATTCAGTTTAATATGCCTACCCGCATACAGCAGTGGATTAAAAACATTTTTTTTAAAGAAACTAGGATAGTTTTAAGTCTATAACCCACCAATCATTGGCATTTTGACATGCTCACTTGGCCCTGATGGTCACTGCCAATAATCTACTGTTAACTATAGTGTGCCCTTAAGCAAGTGAACTTGGGAAAATCTCTTGTAATGGCTTCTTTAGGGTGGAGCTGAAAGCAGCTGAAGACCTTTCTGTGAACTGTATGGTGTGCACTCGAGAACATTCAGCAGTTCCATTTAGCCAGTTTGGATTTATACTTCCATTTTATTCATTCATACGCTGATTTAAAGCAGTTTTATGAGCACATTGGTGAAGGTGGATTTCAGGCAGCCGAAGGTTTTTTTTTTTTTTTTTTATTGTTCATTTTCCAGACAGTTTCAAAGAAGGCCCCATCCATTTTTTTTCTTTCATTTTTATTCTTAGTGGTGTAAAGCCTATGAACATAAAAAATTTAAATTGTTTTATTGTTTTATTAAGCGCATTGCGTTTTGTTTTTTTAGTGTATTGTTAGTATTACATTGATTTTGCTAAAAAGAAATTGCCTAAATTGCCTAAAATGTGTGAGTGCATGTGTGATCATGTCTTCACATGTCCATGTATGTGTCTTTTGCAAGTATTTATAACATGGACTAGTTTGTACTGAGTTGCTGTTTCCCTTGGAATTATGGAACTGTGGAATTATGTGGATTGTTAGGGATTAGGGTTATAGCATGTTGGCATTAAAGAGGGATTAGATCAGTGACATTATTATAGTAAACATATTTCCAGAAAGAACCTCAGAGAGGCACAGAATGAATTGCTGAATTACTGCAGTTTCACAGAATTTATTATAGATATTTTGTCACTATGGATTTGAAGAGAATAAGATGTTTGACGACTTAAAAAATGTGGTATCACTAAGAATAATGACCCCGGAAAACAAGACCTCTAATAACTCAGCATTTTCAGAATAATAAAACAATCCTGCACCTTGTGTTTTTTTACATTTGACATGAGGTATTGTTTTTGACAATCTCTACTAATGATGATTTAAGATCTGTGTTGGAGGGTAATGGACAACAATTTGAAAACTGTGGTGTAGCTTGATATTGTCTGGGTTTTTTGTAGTTACTGTATGGATATTGATGTAGCTCCACTCTCAGGCTTTATGGTTATTTATGCTTCTCATATCTTGCTGGTTATGTGTGACGGTGTGGAAACTGTAGCTAAATGTCTATAGACTACAAGACTATGTGTAGCTTGTGTATATATATAGTTTGTGTGTGTGTGTGTGTGTGTGTGTGTGTGTGTGTGTGTGTGTGTGTGTGTGTGTGTGTGTGTGTGTGTAGTTTCGTTACTCTAGGAGACTCTGCGACTGCCTCTACATGTGACAGATTTATGATGATATGCAGTGTAATAGGTCAGAGCTGTTAAATCCGAGTGCGAATGATGTCGTAAAGTGTTTGGTCGAGTGCCAGGCTGAGCTCAAATCTGTAGTAAAGTTGCTCTCCGATGCCCAGTCTTTCCTCTAGGTGACCGTATATATCAACTTGACTTTTACTGAGCACACTTCAGAGCTATAAGTCTGCCGGTTCACAGGCGGATCCTGTGTTCATACAGTTGCTACTGTGTTTCTCTACGTCTCATTTTCTTCTCGCTTTAGGCCTTTCTTTTAAATGTTTGTCAGTGTCACCCTGCCTTCGAGACGAGGCTATTCATTGTGAGACATGCCCCAGCTTACAGCTCCGTTCTGAACCTGGAGGGATAGAGACGAGTCTGAGAGCAAGCGAGAGTGAGGGAGAAAAGCGATGACAGATGAATAGTGAAGGGGACTAAGAGCGAGCAATGCAGCAAGGGAGGCTGAGGCAAGGAAATAAATGGAGAGAGGGAAAGAGGGTGTAAGTTCTCCCCTGGCCTTCTCTCTGGTATTTCCTGAAGGACTTTGACTGAGCGGAACCACCCTGGGCCCCATGGAGGGGAGAGAGGGAAAAGGAGAGAGTGTATTTTGTGAAAGAGTGAAAGAGTTCATAGGAACTATAACTAGAAGGAATAGAGTTATGGAAAATGTGGCCGAGAACCCAGGTGATTTTCCCTTTTTGTTCTTTGGATATTTTCGAAGCACGACTAAAAAGAGTAGATCATGTAAAAGAAAGAAAGACCTGAGTGTAATTTGTTGGGCATGGAACTAGTGTCATGTTCACACTATTATAGATACATCTAAGAAGTTTTCCATCCAGTCTGGGGCTTTATGCTTTTCCACAAAATATTTCCATCCACACTCAAATATAAGGATGGGAAAATGGTTAAGTAAGAATGCACACACTACCTGAGCCAAACGGCTTATCGTGTATGCCAGGAGGTGTGATGTGCTGCATGACAGCAAAATAGGCAATTAACTCACTAAAGCACTGGGAGAGATTGCAAAGTATTTATTCGGTATATTTCTATGGTCAGTTGTGAAACAGTGACCAAAATACATGCCAGCAAAAAGCAACAGCGACTTGTTGGAGTCAGGATCACATGACAAGCAGGAACCTATCATAGGTTAACAGGCAACAGCGCTTTCCAAAAATCTCCGGTTCCCGCCAACCACATTTCCAGTTGAAGAAAAAATAAATATTCTTTTTAATGCAAATAGAAACCAAATAATCACAATAATAGCAATGCAAAAAAAAAAAAAAAAGCATTAGGCATTTAAAATGTGTTTGTATTAGTGTGGACAAGTCTTGAGTGGTTGTGTGGGAGAGAGAGCTACGAGAGTGGAGGTTAATTGCAGGCTGCCCTTTGTAAATGGCTTGTCTCTGTGCTCGTTATCTTGATTGACTAATTAACTCTGGCTCTCTCGCTCGCATTCATTCAGTCGCTGAACTCCTGACACGTCGCATTCCTCACTCTCTCACTCTCCCTCTCTCTCTAGACTGGACAATTTTTCATCACAGCCACGAATAGTGGGTGAAAATATATGGGAATTTAATCTCACCAACATCCTCTTCTTACTGACTGCATCCTGTGCAGGCTTATATTAGCATGTGTCTGTGTAAGAAATGTTCTTTCCGTGTGCTGACTTGAAAATTGAGGAGTTGGCTTGATTTCAGAATTACTCAGGAGTAGTAATGCTAATTATTGTGTGCTTGAGTATAATGGCGTCATTATTCGAATTAGTCTCGTTTGTGTGCACTAGGTCTGTCAAAATCCTTTAAACAGGTGATGTCAAGTTGAATTATTTTAAAGCTTTCTGGTTAAGTGCATTCAATTGTATGTAGCTGATCATTTTATACATTAAAAGAGTGAGCAAAAATTAGCAGTAGCATTATGTATGTATTTTCATATGCCAGAACATCATGCCATTGAGAAATTAAAAGTAAAAAAAGATCGGACAATTTCAATTTATAAAATTAACAATTGGGGGTATAGAAATAGTTTCTGATGCCGTAATTAAATTTTTATCCACGTGTCTAAATCGCGAAGTGTATAATTGCCAAAGAGTGATAAGAATTTAAAATTTTTAAAACGTATGTATGAGACACACTACATAATTTATATAATTGTAAACAGCATTGTACATTTTTCTTTTTTTTTCTTGATATCTCACAGTATTTTATGGATATAAATGTGACGTTAGTTTAAAAGAAACATGGTGGATGACGTTTCAGATCAACCTTCACTGGCTATTGGTCTTTCATACCAGTTTTTTTATTATTTTTATTTATTTATTTATTTTACTGGTCTGTCTGTAGATTGTGAGTAGGGTTAAGATCAGATTTACCACAGCCCGCACCTAATTTTAGGACCAGTCCAAAACCTTTGTGATAAAAACCTATAGCAAGATAAATCACATCTAAATCAGTCTGATAGTCCTCTAGTGTCCACATGAGGGTATATACAGGAGAGAATAGTAATGTTTATTTATGCTTTGATTAGAGAGGTCTAGCATGAACAGGGGGAAAAAAAAATCTATAGTACATTTATACAACTTGCGTTAATATTCTAAGGAGGTTTGCTCCTGTATGTATCGAGTGTTTATGGTAAGGTTATGGAGTCTTTCCCACACACACATGGCTGGCCCTCTCCTGTATGTGTGCAGGCTGAGGTCAAACCCACAAAAAAACACTGGACTGCCTGATTTCCCAAGCCCTTCGAGAGGTGGGCGGCAAACTTCCTGACCCTCACACACATACTGTACACACACCCCGGACATTTGTGCATGTGTGTGCAAGTTTTCGGGGTAAATGGTTGTTTAAAATGCTCTTTTTTTTAATCCCTGGGCTCTACCAAACTGTATTCATGATTTCCTGTTTTTGTTCTTGCATATAGAGACCTTATTTTCTATATCAAAATTGGAAGCGTTTCGCAATAATAACCTGCAGACCAGTGCTCAAATATAAAATGAACGAGGCTTTCCAGCGAATCATTAACAGCATGCCCAAAAAGTTAGATTTTCTCATCTGAACTCAACACACAAAGCCAATTGTTCTACTGATGCTTGGTGAGGTTGAAACGTTCTCAGGAAGTGAACTCTCTTCATGCAGCTCTTTCACACAGCTGATTTTGTAACTTAAACAGCCCACAATTCTCAAATCCATGATCTGTGGGCTCTTTGCACCACCTTCTTCAGCATCAATCTCACTGTGTAGGAAAACCGTGTGTTTCAACGTCTAATTCCGGTGTCCTGTATGCAACTGTTTCAGACACGGGTAACTTTCTGTTATGGCTCTAATTGTGACAAGTTTGTGTTTCTTTTTGAATGAAGTATTTTGTGTATGCATTACCTGATTTGTGTGTGTCAGCAACCATTTGTTTATTTGGCTTTTAACATTCTAATGGATGATAACAAAAGGATCGTACATGTGCACCCTGTCACTTATACCCCAGGGAAACACAGTAAATTAAGAACTTTTATTTTTTATGAATAGGTGACCATATTTGTTTATTATGAATATCCTTTGGTATTGACAGTAAATGTTTTAGCAACTAATAGAGTAAATCGATTTTAGTAAAAAAAGAGAAAAACAAAAAGTTGCCATCAAATTTCACTTAGTAGGACTATATTATGAAGAATGCTGTGTTGTGCAGTGTCACTTCAGTTCAACTGAAAATATATTTAATTAAAATGGCAGGACATTGTACAGTGACAACCTCTTATGTAATGAACTTTATTTATTACACTATACTGGTAGGCTTATAACTTGACTTTTCATTACTTGTTTGTGGGAATCTGATACTGTATATCAGGTTGATTTTGCTTAACCAGGTTTCTATCCATATTGCATTTATATAAAAAAAAAAGTCAAGTTTGCATGGGCTGAAATGATTTAACATGGTCTTGAATTAGTTTATAAAGCAAACATTTTCTTACTTCAGAACACATTATTCCCATCAAACTCAACTGCAAAAAAAAAAACCATTTGATTCGCTGATTTTTGAAAGCTAAAGGAGAAATCCACACTGCAAATCACCTTTGGCTGCACACACTAATCTAAATAAATTCAGCATCAGGGGTTTTCAGTTAGCAAGAAGTGAAGTGGGTATTTTAAAATAATTTTTTTTGTTGTTTTCTTGTCAGAGAATTAAACAAATCATGCTATTGAAATGCATGCCGTACATACTGCTGTAATATATATATATATATATATATATATATATAATATATATATATATATATATTTATTTTTTTTTTTTTTTTTTTTTTTTTTTTTTTTTTTTTTTTTTTTTGATATTGTGAGGAACAAGTCCAAAGAATAAGATTCTTAACTGATTTAATAACAAAGCTCTAAGGAAATATTTTGAAAATATTTTTTCTTTTTTATTGATTAACAAGCTACTCATCTATATCTATCTATCTATCTATCTATCTATCTATCTATCTATCTATCTATCTATCTATCTATCTATCTATCTATCTATCTATCTATCTATTTTTAAAAATAGTTTTTTTATAACAGGTGATTAGTAATTAGTGATTTGTGTGATATTGTTGTAGTTGTTTATATTCTTTTCATATCTTGCTGTAAACACTGTAAACAAATTCAAAAGGTGTTCTTTGAATTACTAGTTTTGTAAAAGGGTTCCACTTTGACTCTTTTTTCCTAAAGAGAAACTCTCTGTTGTAGGGTTTCACTGATTATCAGCGATAAATCAATGAGATTTACCAAAAGGATACCTCAAAAGAACAAACTGAGTAACCCTCAGACTGAGTTTGGAAATTTGGTTCAAGGATTAAAAACCTGACGTATTCTATAACTGTATAAATATTAGAAGTGTGTCAAGCCAGTCAACACAGAGAGTGACAAAGCAAAGTCAGCAGAATTTTTAATGATCTCTGTTACAGAATAAGATGCGTTTACAATGTCCATGCCTGTGTAGGTTTTTTTAACTCTCATGTCTGAACGCGCACCACATTTTTTTTTGAGTCACCGAAAATATTCATACTTATGGCAGCACAGATTTATTCTGTTTGCATTTAATTACCGCACTAGCAACAGCAATATTTCCTCAGATCGTTCAGAAACTGATAGCGGATTACAAACTCGCAGTACAACTCTGGGTGTGTAGGACTGTGATTTATGACTGACACTTGCAGTCACTGGCACTCTGAATTTAGGTATGCTGATGCCTACTCTGAGTTGCTTGCTTTAATTGACTTTATTTTACAAGAATGTTTTATATTATGTTATTTGGTTAGTCAGTCATGCCCCAGTTTCATGTCATGACATTTGCTGCTACAAAGAGAACGCTCCAGATGGTATTTCAGACAATAGACATTTCATGTTTTTCGATCTTGCTCTCACACTCTCACACTATTGTTCAGTTTGATCAACTGACAGAAACATGATTTGACATGAATCTTTCTTGCTGAATATGTCTGTCTCTTGGGTTTTATGTGAGATATGAGTGACCAAACCAGCTGAGATTCATTTAGCTGTCAGTAAATCCTAATTATGATTAATTCACCACTTTAATACATGCCTGAGTCTGAAAGTTCAAAGCTATTTATGGTTCTAGATAAATGAATGTTGTTCATTATTGGTTTCAAAGATTTCTTTATGATAAAATTCTTATTAAAAATATATTCATTATACCAGAATTAAAATACAATAAAAAATAATAATACATAATTGAAATTTAAAACTAGAAATAATCACTGAACAAAATTGAAAATTAATTTTAATAGTACAAGGTCATTTGTTTCATTTCTTAAAAGTAATATTCTGCATATTTGTGCAACTTAAGTTTAGTGTGAAAAATGTTGGGTAAGAGGAAGAGCGTGAGCACTGTGTGCTAATATTTTACATTTAGAGCTTGATTTACAATGTTGTTTGTCTTATAAAGTACATTCCTGGATCTTTAAAAAAAAAAAAAAAAACGCAAAACTTGTAGGCTGTCCATACAACTGAAATCATTAAAACAAAAAAATAATTATAATTATAGAGGTTAAATAAACATGTCTATAAAAACGCAAGAACAAAAATAAATACATTAAGTTAGGGGAAGTATGTGTGTGTAATATATATATATATATAATTAGGGGTTTTTTTTGTTGTTGTTGTTGTTGTTGTTGTTAATTTGTAAACCTTAGCTTTATAATCCCACTGGCTATGGTTTACAAATGAGGGTGTGTTCAACTGGACTTCATAAAAGTGCAATTAATGTGTGTATGAGTGTGTTTGTGTTCTGGTTCCTTAGCGCTGCAGTGTAATCAGATCAGCCATAAAGGCTTCTCAAGCTCTTTAAGCTGGCACCCTGAGAATCTCCACTAAAAACCCATTTCTCACTCTGGCTGTGAAGGAGAAAGGGCAAAATGGGAACAGAGAGTTTGAGATCGGCCACTCAAGTCCCATAATCCATCATGCTCAGTCACTGGGCAAGAGGTTAGGAAGGAGGATGTGTTAAATAAATGGCATGCCTTTGCCCTCACCTGCCCCAAGAGATACCAAGCCTGACACCTGTGTGTGTGTGTGTGTGTGTGTGTGTGTGTGTGTGTGTGTGTGTGTGTGTGTGTGTGTGTATATACATATGTGTTGAGGTAAAGACAGGAAAAAGAATGTGAAGTGTTGTGATGTATGGAAGGTCATGCTAATAAGGGAGGAGAAATGTTCAATTCTTCACTTCTCTCTGTGTTTAGGACTATCTGCAGGGAGACGGCACTAAAGCTCTTACGAAACTTGGCTGGAAGCCACGCGTGACCTTCGAGGTGAGAACTTGAACCAGTTCAGTACAATTTTCCACATTTAAGAAAGCGATGATTCTGACAGTGTGCGCATGTGTAATGTTGTTCAACAGGAGCTTGTTAAAGAGATGGTGGATGCAGATATTGCGCTCATGAAAAGCAACCCAAATGCATAAGCCCGCAGGCTAACAGCACATCTACATACCATGGACCTGTGTGTGTGACCAAGAAAGAACGCGCTTTACTCTGTAGAGTTTTTTTTGTTTGTTTGTTTTTTTCCCCCAGGCACTATGTCCTGTCTGTAAATCTTCTGGACACAGAAAGAAAAGTCCTGCATTTGGCATTTCACATTCCTTTTATAATGTCATATGTCTAATCATGAGCATGTGTGGGGGCTCTTAGCTTTTTATTTTTATTATTTAAATTTATATATATATATATATATATATATATATATATATATATATATATATATATATATATATATATATATATATATGGTGCCTTTAAGTGTCATCATTGTGGTAAGGGTATTAGGATATACTGAGTAGTTGCAGTTTTATAACAGTTTACAGCAGGACTATTTTCTAGATAAATGTTGATTAATTTCTGAAAGTATGTTTAAATGATTTTTAATGTTAGCTTAATCATGCTATCTTTAATATTTAATAGTTTGTTTTTTTAATGAAATTTGCATATTTAATTATTTTTTCTTTGATTTTGTTCATTAAAAGGGGATTCAAATTCTATTCAGATTTGGCGTCTTATCAATTATCTGGTTTGTGTTTAACTGTCATTATTAAAATCAATATTGTTGTAGTCAGCAGTTGTAAAATGCAGGTCACTGGTGAAAATTTTTATAATTCTGTTCCAGTATAAATATATATTTTTTAAATAAATACCCTATATGAACAAAAGTATAAGGACACCTGACCATCATGTCCATATTTGGTTCTTCCTAAAATGTTGCCACAATGTTGGAAGCACACAATTGTGTAGGATGCCTTTGAACACTGTAGCTTAAAGAGGCCCAAACATGTTCTAGCATGACAACATCCCTGTACACAAAGTAAGGTCCATGGAGAAATGGTTTGCTAAGGCTGAGTGGACAAACTCGAGTGTCCTGCAAAGATCTCTGACCTCAACCCCATTTGACACCTGAAGAGATTTTTGTTAACACTGACTCCACTCCGGTCTTCCTCGCCTGACCTCACTGCTTGATGTCACTAATGCACTTGTGGGTGAATGAGCACTAAAATCTAACAGAAAGCCTTCCCAGAAGAGTTGAACTTTGATATGGGAGGTTCGACAAAAACATATTGGTATGGTCAGATGTCTACATAATTTTGGCTTTACTCTAAATATAAAAATGTTCTACAACTGAGTAGAGTGGCATGGTGTCTCAATGATTCAGGGAAAACCTTAGTAGATAGAATGTTCAAATACATTGCCCTTGGTACGAGTTTTTCCTGTTTTAGGAGGGACTGGCATCCCACTCAGTGTGTGTTCCCACTTACACCTAGTGTTCTCAGGATAAGATCCATGACCAGGATAAAGCATTTACTGAAAATAAGTGTCCCTGCATTCACACAAATGAATGGCAAGTTGCTTGTTTGTAGCTTTTTTATTTTTGTTTTAGTTCAGATAAGCAATATGTTAATAGCTAATATGTACATCTTAAAGCACACGTCTACAATATTTCTCCTATTTCAATTCTCATTTGAAAGTAACTGGTTTTTGGTGGTAAAGAGCTTTGTTAACAAATAAACCATATAGCTTATTGTGTACTTCACCAGAGTCACCACCACATACATATTAATCAATATATATTTTTTCAAACGTATTAAACATTTACCTAAAACTCATCGATGTGAAAAATTGGTTCTTTGGTCTGGGCACAAGAGCGGAAGTTAACTTTACTAGCTGCAAACTCACGTCAGAAATACCAGTTACCTCTGCTACCTCCTTAGAGCTTTATTTGTTTGTTTGTTTTTATTTTCTATTTTTTATTTATTTAATTTGTTTATCATGATAATGATAACACGCCGGTAACATACAGGGCAATATGAAACCACGCTTATACGATTGTCTTCCGTTTCCAGTCCAGCAGCCCAGAAGAGCTAATTATAGGTAAGTATTAAGGTTTTGAAAGCGGAATTAAAAGCGTGCCTCGTGTTTAGCCAGTAGAATTATTCTAACCAATCAAATAGATTTGTCGGGTTATATCTAATTTGCATAAAGTAGGAGGCGAACCCGGATTGTAGATGTGGGTGTTGCAGACGGGTGTATGATATATTACATGGTGCACAAAAAAAGGACTTCTATACTTATTTTTATTATTTTTTTGCTTTTAAATCGGGTCAGTAAAGAGATGTCAACAAACTCAAGAATAAAAAAACATTCATTTAAAAATAAACCAAGTCTGATACGAAACGTTTTCTAACTAATTATGCTACTTATCTAGTTAAAATATTTGTATTTATGGAAGGTATGTAGATATTTTGGATGGCAGAATGACACCACTTCAGACATGTATTTATATGCAAATTATGCTTTTTTTTTTTTTTTTAGCTTTTTTTTTCTAGATTTTAATTACTTTCCCAGTTGTACTTAAAAAGCAAACTGGGGAAATAATCTGCAAATATTTTAGCTTTTAAATATGAATTATTTCAGTCCCAAGAGCAATTATTATTATAATTATTATATTATTATTATTGTTGTTATTATTATTATTATTATTTATTGTTGTTACTAATTGTATTTTTTGTGTACACGCCTTTGATAGAAAGAAATGATTTTGAACTATTTTATATATATATATATATATATATATATATATATATATATATATATATATATATTTTTTTTTTTTTTTTTTTTCTTTTTTTTTTTTTTTTTTTTTTTTTTTTTATATTTTAATATTGTTATTTATTCCCCAAACCTACCTTCTGTGTCCTTCAATTTTCACATGTGTCCTGCACCCCTTCGCCTTGCTTCTATGAAATCTCCACTCTTGGCCACAACATATACGTTTTGCGTGACAGAAAAGAACTATAGGCCTGTGGCAACGTGGAAACAATTTGCCCAATGTTAATAGTTCTTTAAGATTAGGTCCAAAATGGAAGTCTGAAGGTTTTGGATAGTTAGGGATTGGTAATGTTCCTGAAGGGGTTCTCTGATATACATCAGTCTGTTGTGGGGTTCTGCATAAAATCTATAAGGAAGTGTACATTGAACCTTTTTGGCCCAGTTTTCCTCGTGGCTATTTTAGAAACGGTGCATTTAGGGCTGAGGGCGTCAAACCGTGGCTCGCGCCAGTGGGTTACCGGAGGGTCACCGAGCTCTGTCGTTTTTCCCCGCGCGCTCCCCTGCTTTCCTGCTCTCCTGCCTGCCTGCCTGCGAGCACAATCACGCCCTTGTATTCTGAAGGAAATGCGTGTCCGCTTGAGCTACGTCCAAAACCGCACAGTACCGCATTAAATAGTAGTCTGTCAAACGGCTCTGCTTTTAGACGTGTAGAACCTGCGGTTTTAATCTCCTAACGCACGAGTCAAAATGATGTCAAAGTTTTGCCATATTAAGAAACAATTGCGTTGCAGCGTCAAAATAATACGCACGTGTCCTTAGTAGAGAATAACGGTGCACTGAGTCTAATTGTGTACAAAACTCATGTATTTTTTAATGTTGCACTCAAGACCTGGTGCTCTTTCTGAAGGTACACAAGATATAGCCAGAGCAGTGGTTCCCCAAGCGATCTGAGAAGCAGAGTCTCAGTTTATTTAGCTACAGTGATGGAAATCACAAACCGCAATTACAAAACTTATTTTATTTATTATTAAATGTTTAATAGTCATCTGTGTGTTGACTGATCACGGGAGAAGAATGGTCATTAGCCCAAACCTCAACAACTCAAAAAACAATTAATTCCATATAGTCTAGGTTCAACTTGAATGTGCCATTCAAGTGTTATGTCAGTCGAAAACCCAGGAATTAAAAACGGGCCAAATATAATTTTACGCACTGAAATAAGCAGCAGATATTTTTTGTGCATTAAAAAAATTGTCCTAAAAGGAACATGCTTTAAATGCTTGCCAAATGTCGGAAAACCCGTACCTTAGAGAACCAACCACAATTTTTTTTACCAACCTGGGAGCCATAACGGTAACCTAAAGCCCTCAATATTCCAAAAAAAACTAAACATGAAAAACATACCTCTGTGGTATATATTAATCCCGCTGTTTTAAATATAAGCTCATTTTGCATATATCTCTATAAATAGCAATGGACTATGCTATTTATGGAGAAATATCCAAAATTAGCAGTTTAAATATGAGGATCTCCCTTTTCTAAATGCGATTAATCCAGCATTAATTTATATTTGCAATATTATTCGCATAGAGTATTTAGCCAGTTTAATTTGACTTCATGTGATAACGAAAGAACCTTTAAAAAAAAATCATCTCACCAAATATCATAGTGAAAACTACTGTAATTTGTAAATGTTCTGTTTTGACCTAAGGGGGTTCGACCTTTGCATTCAACTCTGTAATGATAAGTGGGAAACTAATAGCATGTTTCCTAAACGGTGAATCTCTCATGAGACTCGCAATCCCAAGTTTTTAAAAGAGGCATTGCGCATAACCTTTTTTTTTAAATTGGAGTTTGAGTCTCTTGCATTAGAGGAGCAGGAGTTTATGGGCTTTTGACGGCACATCGAGTCTGTAAGGTTCCTTTTATGCAACCGATTTAAACATATAGAGGCGAATGTAGGCCTGATTAAAAGCAGACGGCAAAAACCTGCCCAATGCCACTGTGTTCATACACACACACACACACACACACACACACACACACACACACACACACACACACACACACACACACACACACACACAGGTGCAAAGGGGCCACAAAGCAGACCATATTCTGGGGGTCTGTATGGCTACTAGTGTGTCAGTTCTGGAGTTTGGACAGCTGACAGTGAATTTTAGTTCTTATAAAACCAAGTTAGGAGGGTTAGTTAAGTCAAACCGCCAGACATAGTTAAGAAATATTATCCTAAATATGGCAAACTCTGTCTTGGCATCTGTAACACCCACTCAATGTCCAACCACCTACTAAGATTTAACGCACAAAACAAAAAGAAACCAAAATAATTCAATTCATGCTGCCAATAAAACACAAATAATTGTAGGTGCGACTACGAAAAACGGAGGAAATCATTAGGGTTACTAAAATTAAAACGACATAATGAAACCAAATGAAAAGAACAGTGAAAATGAGAGTCAAACGTCGCATTGTTTTGTTCAATGATTTGTTGGTTTGTTTGTTGGCTTTTTTTTTTTTTTTTTCTTTAGCGCCAAACGGATTATTCAGAATTAAATGTTTTTCGCCATTATCATGCCAGATTGTCTCAGAACGACTCTCCGGTTGTGATTTCATGTTAATTAAGCTCTTAATTAAGTCCAAACTAATCAATAATAATATACACACTAGGTGCTGGTCTTTGAGTAAAAAAGCCTCTGCAGGTATTTTATGTGATGAGGGCAGCTATCTTTTTTTTTTTCTATAATAAAACTTTGTCCTTTTTCCCGCACTGGTTTACTGAGTTTAGGTTTTGACTTTTGAATCTGATCGCGTATTTTTAATATATGAGAGTGAAAACATTACATGCTTTCCTAATCTATCTATCTATCTATCTATCTATCTATCTATCTATCTATCTATCTATCTATCTATCTATCTATCTATCTATATGCACAAGAAAGATATGTGCGAATGCAGGCCTTATTGTTGTAGTTAAAAAAAAAAAAAAAAGCAGCTTTTGAATCGAAATTCATAAATAAAAAGATATTTCATTTTTACCCACGACGACTGTTAAAAGCACACTCATATGCATTTTCAAATGCAGTCGAGCAACTAAAAAAAAGTGTGTTTGGGTAAAATAATGAATTATACTTCACAGCTTAATATTCCTTTTTACACAAGCTATTAGATATAAACGATATAACCGACCTGCAGTCTTCAGCTCGCACACGGCGGTAGTGTTCCACTGCCTCTTTAACAGTTCAGTCTACTAAAATACTACTACTACTACTACTAATACTAATAATAATAATAATAATAATAATAATAATAATAATAATAAAATAAACAACGGTTGTGTCCCAAAAGTATTTATAATTGAATGAATTTACGCCAATGTCTTAAAATCCTATAACTAAATTATGATACTGTAAGGTCATTGAACATGAAACATTAATCATGAATTAAAGGCAAGTGGACACACACACACACACACACACACACACACACACACACACACACACACACACACGTATATATATATATATATATATATATATATATATATATATATATATATATATATATATATATATACATATATGTATATAATGTATATTTATGTTCACTAAATATATATATATATATATATATATATATATATATATATATATATATATATATATATATATATACACGTGTGTGTGTGTGTGTGTGTGTGTGTGTGTGTGTGTGTGTGTGTGTTAACTAATTATCTAATCTAGTAATGGAGATACAAAATGTATGTAATTTAACATTATTGTTAGTGTGGGTTTTTTTTGGTTTTTTTTTGGCTACTTGATTTTATTTCAATATAAACGTTTTATATTCTAAACTTGCAAACAGATGAATGCTTCATTGTCATTGTCTATAAATTATTTCGATGTAATTAAAAACTCTGACTCGTCGTTAGCTTGCATTGATGATTCCTGCGTTTTGCTGAGTGAGCATGTGCCTGAAGAGTGTTTGGCAGTTGAACTACCGGAGGGCCCTTTGCGCGGTGTCGTGTTCCTCTGGCGCTTAACGAAGGCCTACAGCCGACCAACCCATCACAACAAAGACTCTTCCCACTGCTGCGAGCCTCATCACTGCCCTCGCGCTCACCTGCAATGCATTTGATATTTCTATCTGTGCGAACACGTGAAACTACAGCGAAGAAATAAAGCAATAAAAATAACTTGTTAAATCTACGTTCCAATCCAGTGTCCGTTTTGTCCCAATGCAGCTCAGCTCCAAATCTGGTGGGCTATTACACAACTCCATAGCAGCATCCAAACATGCACGCGCGCACTCGAGCAAAAAAAAACAACGCGCACGAGGCCGTGTTTATAAGCCCCAGTGCTGCTTAAAGTGTCCGCTGAGTTTTTATTTCCAAAAGGCCTAAACGGAATTGCATTCGCTATTTATGTTGTCCAATTACATGTGCTTAGCATGTAATCGCAGCCTACTTTTACATGTCACGGTTTGTTTAAAGTCTGTTAAATAACACAAAAATGAAGTTCAGATGTGACCACAGGGCGCAGAGCATCTGGGAGCTGCGTTGGGCATGATGCTTAAAATAGACCCCGCCTAAACGCACTCATCTGATTGTGCTAATTACATTCAGTCCCCACATAAGAACAGCGCGGTGGATTGGTGATTCAGCAGCAATTCGTGGGATTAGCTTCAAATTTTAGGTTTGCACACGTGATTAGTTTAACCCGGGGTACCCCGAGTCTAAACAAGTCTGTCCATTACTTTTACTTACATTACATCTACTTTATTAATGGGGGTTTGATTAGTCTGGGTAATTTATTAAATAAATAGAAAATTGCAATGCAAAAAAATGCTAATAAAAAGTAAAAAGTAATAGAAAACGAACTGTTCTAGTGAGATATTAATGTTGCTAATGGAATTTAGAATGCTATTATTATTATTATTATTATTATTATTATTATTATTATTATTATGGTGATAGTGGTGACGTTATTTGTAGTAATAAAAATAAGGCCCGGGTACTATAAACATGTCGCCACAAATATAATAAAAATGATAATAATGATGATGATAATAATAATAAGTATTATTATTATTATTATTATTATTATTATTACTTTTATCATTATTATTAATAATAATATTAATATTATTATTAATTATCATCATTATTAGTAGTAGTATTAGTATTATTAATGTTATTATTACTATTATTATAAACTAACCATCTAGATATATTCGGGTGCCATGACTTTATGAGAAATAATAATTAATTATGGATTAACAATTCTCTTTCTTTTATATATTGTCTGATGGTGAGATTGACAGCAGGCCTGAAACTTGAGATTTGTAAATAGTGTAAAACATGATCCATGCACAAAACAACCTTTTCGGCGAGTTACTGCAGGTTGTGGGAAAAACCAAAGCCGATAAATCACTCGATTGTTTTACTTAGACAGGAGAGGAATTTATTTAACAAATAATATATTTTTGAGTATTTTTTTAAAAATCGCAGATTTTGTACACAGTTAGCTTTCGTTTTGTATAATATAAATAAGGTTAACATTTGCTTGAAAGTTGGTCCATCTAATTCTTAAAGAAATAAATTAATCTAGTGATAAAAAAGTCCTACTGAAGCGATTCCGGGAAAACCGAAATCTTACTCGATTTTTCAGGCCTTTTAGTCCGAAGTGCTTCAGCCTCCTGTACTCACCGTCTTTGGCTCATAGCTCTGCATTAAATGATTTAAACTGGGCTTGAATGCGAGTCTGTGCGCCAAATGAAGTGTGCATTTTGGCTCGTGTGATATTTGGTCAGAATTTGCTACAGTCGTAGACGAAAGTTCCCGAGGCCCGATACAGTGGCTGACTGCCAGAGAAAGGTGTCTGACAGCCTCCGTCGCTTCCGGCCGCGGGGGAGCAGTTGAGCGTGAGCCGCTGTGCCTCGAAAGCCGCGTGAAAGCTTGATTGTTGTGATCCATAGTTCGCTCCGAGTTGCGCCATTTCTGCGCTCTGATTGAGGTACCACGGCGCGAGACGACTCTGTTGCACGTGCTGGCTCTCTTGGCTCGAGCTCAGGGTCGCGTGTGAGGCGACGGCTGAGCTTGTTGCGCTTGTGTAATCCGGTAAAGCTTCGTTCCCGTGCCCGCGCTCACCAACATACATGTCGCACTGATATACGGCCGCCTGGCCGCAGGGAGGACTGTAGTGCGCCGGCTGCGTGGGGGGCGAGTAACCAAGAGGCACAGAGTTCGGTAAAGCAGCGCGCGACACCGGCAACTCGGCAGCCTGCGGCGGTGACCCACGGAGCCCCGCGATGATGTTATCCATGCTAAAGGCCTGTTGTGCCGTTTGCGTCTGTGGGTTCCCGTCACACGCGGTCACACTGCCGTTGTCCGGGCTTTCGGTTTTGGTCACGGACGCGATGCCTGGAGTGCCAGAGCGCGGAGGCGTGCAGGCGCCTTTCTCAGTCTTTATGTCCCGAAGTTTGACCGGCTGCTGAGCTTCGCGAGCCTGGGCCCGGGCCTCCTTGCCTTGCAGCTCGCGCTCCTCTCTCTCTTTCAGCGCGTCCTTCTTCTTGAAGCGGCGCCGCCGACGCAGGAAGCTGCCGTTCTCGAACATGTTGTAAGAGTCTGGGTCGAGAGTCCAGTAGCTGCCCTTTCCTGGCTTCTTGTCATCGCGCGGCACCTTGACGAAACATTCGTTGAGCGACAGGTTGTGGCGAATGCTGTTCTGCCATCCTTGCTTATTCTCCCGATAAAACGGGAAGCGCTCCATGATGAACTGGTAGATCCCATTCAGCGTGACCCTTTTATCCGAAGAATTTTGAATAGCCATCGTTATGAGTGCGATGTAGCTGTATGGAGGCTTGACCATCTCCTTGGGCTGTTGAGTGGCCGCGTAGGGGCCATAGGCACGAGCCATGCCACCGGGGTACTGCTCGTGCGCAGCGTGTGAGTACATGCTCATCGGCGCCGTGATGCCAGTATAACCAGCTCCGTTGGCAGTCCGGTAGTAACCCTGCTCGCCCGCGATATAAGGTACAACACCCAGAGAACTGGGGCTGGACGCTGGGTAGCGCGCGTGCATTGTACCCCCTCACTTCACGGTTCTAGGGCGCAAAAACACTTTGCCCGCTCCTCTCCGTGTCGCCTTCTAGTTTTTACTCAAATCATCCAAAAGTTCAATGTCGACTCTTGTTGTTTGGTTTTGCTGTTTCTAAAACCTGTAGTTAGGGAACTAATCTGCGCGGTGATTGTCAGTCGTGCGTTGCGTTAAAAAAAAACCCCGTGCACCAGTCATTGAAAACAGACAAAACTTGTGAACTTCCCGCACTTTCCGTCACTTCAGAGAAACCTTTTGGACCGAAAACATAATTCGAGCTTTTTGGCTGTGTCAGTGCTCCTCCCAGAGAGCAGCCCGTGTCCAATGGGCGTTCAGAGCTGTTTATGGATTTGCAGGATCGTAGCACTTTTCACCCAGTCCATGGAGGCAGGATTCTTAATTAAGTTTGAAGGCGTGCATACACCAAAACAGATCATGCGCGCGCACGTGTTGTGCAGTGGGTACAGTTAAGGGAACATTACAGTATCAGATTGAAATTGAATAGTTGAAAATTTTTGAAAATGATTGTAAGTGCTGTGAGTATTCATGCGTTCAGAAACTCATCCCTGTTTACCTGATCAGAAAGACAAAATGTGAGGTGTCAGAAGTTGGCAGTGTGAAGGGGCACAACAATCCATGGGACTTCACACATTTGGATAATCTTATCTGGACCTGCACAAAAACTGTAGTCATTATCACATTCAAGACTCTCGTAAACTGTATACCCATTGTCATATATTTTTACTAGTTTTGGTACATTTTATTGTATAGCTGTTGCACTGAAATTAGACACCACCGCCTGGTGTGTGCCAGAGGAGGATGGATTTCTTCTCAAAGATTATGCAGGATCATAACGTTTTGGTTGTTATTTTGTTTGATTGTACATACTTATTGTGTTTATTTAAACATTATTTGAAGGAAACTTTCAATTAATCTTCTCAGACACCGTTGGTCTACTGGCCACACTTTTAGCCTCGTGGATTTATTGGAGCACGAGCAAGGGATTTATGCACTTAATGTCGATTTGAGTGTAGTTATGGAGTGATGTATATATTTTAGTCCCAGTGTGGGTGGTGGATTATTTGTCGGGCATCACTGGAAACTAACAATTTCGAATATCAAATCCACAATTGTATTTAATCTAGTAGCAAGCAGAGTATTAATTTCTATTTCTGATAGTACTGATCTGATACTATAGTACTAATCCTGAACATTTATGTAATGCTAGTTTTTCATTTTCTCGCCACTGAGTAAATAAAACTGCATTTGATTTTATTGAACAATAAATTGATTAGTCAGGTCCGCTCTGTCATTGGCTGCCCCCTCGTGGAATATATAAATATTAATATAAGCATCAGAGAACAATAACATTGTGGGTTAAAAAAAAGAAAGCTGTTTATGCATTTTAAACCAAATGCATTTTATTCGTTTATTCAAAATTTTATTTATAATTTACTGCCATAGCAAGCGGTCAAATCTGGCAGTGAAATCCGGACAAATGCCTGCCAGAAACTCCCAATTTGTTTTAAAACCATTAACCAAATGCAGTTAATATCAATTTTAAGGTCTAAATGAACGATTATTTTAGAATAATAAGAATGTTTGGGTCTTTTATTAAGAATGTGTGTAGTCAACAGAATCTGTATTATATGTTAGTATCTCTTGACGTTTATAACAATAACAAAGTTTAATCAAATAAGCAAAACATGTGATGTTAATTTTTCGGATGGATATAGTGTCAGTGAAGGATATGAAGAATGTGAGTATTGGTTTGTGAACGCTGGAGCAAGCTTCTTATTTCTTCTTAATTTTAGTGTAGGTTTGATGGCAGTACATTTCTATTTCATTTCATTTTTTTCGATTTCAGTTCAGTTTTCAGTTTAATTTTATATATATATATATATATATATATATATATATATATATATATATATATATATATATATATATATATATAAATGATCTATATAACACATAGCATGATTCTTTTTTCTTTCTTTTTTTTTTTGCATCTACTAATTGTTTTCATTAAAAACCTAAAATGATAATGATGTAGTAGTAAATGTATAATCCCACTGTTCTTTAACTTCAAACAACTCTTTTCAAAGAACTCTTTTTTCTTTCTTTTTATTTTGACTCTTAAATTTGATTTAAATTTGACTTTTTTTCTATATATTTCCCTCCGAAATAAACTTCCCTACCTAAGCCTAAAAGTTAGATATTAACAATATAATATAATATAATATAATATAATATAATATAATATAATATAATATAATATAAGAAAAGAAAAGAAAAGACAAAGAACTATTGATCAGAAGAAGAAGAAGACGACGATCTTTGTCATGTATTGTTGTTTCCTTTTCTTTCATTGACTGACAAAATAACAAATAATTAGTTGTAAACATGAATATCTGATTATACAGTATGTGGTTTTTTTTTATATTTGGCCATGTCTGTATTTTGTAATCTCATTCACCTCATTAACAAAATCACGAAATATTAACCAAATTCCTGAGTGCTTTTTGGAGGGGAAAAGGTGCTGTTAATCTGTAAAACTTTCTCATATCAACATTTTTACTGGATTGTTTTACATGTGCTAAGCTAGTTTTAGCGGTACTACCATATTCTCTTAATACATCTTTAAGTCAGGATTGACAGTGGGGGTTTCTTTAACAGTTTTCCTAAATAAACAAAATAAATATGAAAACAGAACTAATAAAAGGAACCTACATTTTGACTCATTTTATATATTCATTCTTTTTTGGCTGAATATGACCATATAATCTTGTTTTCAGCTTGCAATATGATCGGCTAGACAACTAGCCCAGAAAGATCCTGCAGTCAGCTTCTATATTTAGCATGCATTGGCTGCCAGAGTCAGATAGATTTAGACAGAGGTTTCCAGCTCCAAATATGTAGGTATGCTCTCTACAGCAGGAGTTAAAAACACTGATCTAAGTTCAGGTGTTTGAGGAGCTGAAGAGAAGGCTGCTCTGTCTTGCAGGAGAAACTCCAGCTGTGATCTACTACACTATACTGCAGGACCTTCAGGATCGCTGCAAAAGAAGTATATAAGAGAGGGCTCTGACATGCATAGATGCCAAAGGAGATACTTGGATCTGTATGTGATTTGTATCTAATAAAACTGCCAGTTGTAACTAATTAAACAACAACTGGTTAAAATATTTATCTCAAATGATTTTCTTAAATATAAAAAAAAACGTTGTAAAATACACATAGACTTTGTTAAAACCGAACAATAATAATACAAATGTGTGACCGGAACATTGCTGCTCCCTCTTTAAATTTTGATGAGTTACTATTCACATACAATTGATTATTACAGCTATCTGACACAAGAGGGCAGTGTAGTATTGCGAAAAGTCCAGGCTCCATTCCAAATACTCCGCTTGTTTGAGTGTGTATATTAAGCTTTAAGTTTTATGTATATTATATGCTGCTCGGTTTATTGGATTATATTGCATTGATTTATTCCACTTATGGTTAATTATTTGCGATTTATCACCATTAACTCTTACAAAAAAAAAACATTCTTCCACGAGTTTTCGTACAATTATTGTTTTTTAGATTAATTAATGCCTTCCAGTTTGCACAAATGTAGAGTTTAGAAAACAGCTTTTTTTTAAAGTGGATAGGCCTAAATTGAGTATTGAGTATTGTCAAACTTCAGTACAAAATCAACATTTTATAAGAAAGTTTCCATTTCTATAGATCTTTTTCTTTTGTTAAATATTTTCTTATCTTAGAACATTATATAACCACTTCCATTTTTATGCCACTTTTTCCTCACATTATCACTTTATAACCAAAAGCAACCTGAAAATGTATTTGTATTTTTTTTTATCTTGATTCCAATTTCTTTTTTTCTGTTCATCTACCCATCCATCCATTTATCTACAACATTGTTCTCCTGTTTCACTTGGCAAAAATCCTTACAAGTTCATTTATGTCTGAAGTATTTGTTATCGATTTCTAATAGGCCAAGATCACACAATTCCTCTTGCTTTTATGTGACCTGGTGCGATGATAGTGAATGAGAATTTCTTGCCAGTGTGGAGAAGGAACTCTAACATGATGTTGAAGACACACCTATTCCAAGGGCTGTTACATAAAATGTATGCATCTAAGGAAAAGCTTCCTTATACTCCTGCAGATATTTACACAGTGGACATGAACGATTCAAGAAGCGGTATACATTACCGATAGCACGTTTTGGATAATTAGCTAATATTGGGTTGGAGGGTCGTTATTGAAATCGCCAACCACCTGAAGTGGGGCTGAAGCAGCCAGGAGATCGGTTTGCTTTGGAGCATTTGTTGAGGACTGATTAGAAGCAGGGTTTGTGAAGGGGAAAACTGAAATTGGCCGTAGCCTTTGATGTGCTAACAGCAGCATCGCTACAAATACATGCAACACTAGGATTGCTTATAGGCTTAAATAGCCACAAGTCACAAACGCTAGGCTGTAACGGCAGCTGAATAAAGTGCAATACAATTTTAATGTCGGTTAAATGCACATTCGTTACAATCAAAAACTGAGAATACTAGGCAAACTTAAAAAAAAAAAAAAAGGCAGTATCGAGCTAAAGTGTGTAAGCATGTCAAAATAAATGTAGTGTGTGACGTGAGTTGTGAAAAATGATCTATGCTGCAGGGCTCCGGCTTTGGGTATGGTTGTGTTACAGACTGATCATTGTTCATTGGCTGTAGGCTTCTAAGTTATTTTCCTTCATTTGGCTAAAATAATAAAATCATACTTTGATTTGGTGGGCACGACGCAAATGCCCACTGCTTCTGATGGCCCTGGATACAACCCGTCTAATATAATTTCTTCCACACGAGTTAATTCATTGATTAACTAATAAAAAAATTAATAAATAGCTGACTATGTCCATGCCTTTATGCCTCTTTACTGAAGCTTTACATTTATTTATTTATTCATTTTTTATTTATTTTTTTTACCTGAAATCTAACTGATCAAAAATGTTTAGCTCAGAAAAAAATGAAAAATGTTGTCACAGCAGTAGCAAAACTTTGCCCCTAGATGGCAGCAACACCATCTTTTTGTTGTTCTATACGCCTAGATTTACTCTAAAGGCCTTTAAAATATATTCACATATTTTAACCTTTGCACACTTGTAGTTGTACATTTCTAAAGCAAGATATAGCTAAGGATCACAAGCAAGATTCAAACAATAGCCCATGCCTTTTTGCCTTGGCCTGTTACATTTGTAAATATAGCATGTAGTAAAGTCAGACATGGCGGGTCTACTTATGTAAACTTTGTAATAGCCTTTAATTTCTATACTTTTATCGCTGGTTAAAGGAGATTGCATCATCCTTGTTTTATTATTATTATTATTATTATTATTATTATTATTATTATTATTATTATTATTATTGTTGTTGTTGTTATCAAAGCCCCGCCTTCAGTACAACAGCTGTAACAGTGACAGCTGTAACACTTTTTTGCATGCACTGTTTGTTCTCAAATAATAAATCATTGGTTAGGAGGTCTTAGCTTAGATATTGACCCTGCCCTAAACACTTGTGTCAACTTATAAATAAACAAAACAGCAGATAATATGAACATTGCTACAAGCCCAGTGGAAAAGTCAAAGAAGAATAAAAACATTGATAAACTGATTAATTGACTTGAGTGTGTTGAACAAAAAGGCCTTCAGATTCAGTCCATTTAGGTATTTTAAACCAGAGTTTGATTAATTCCTTTACAATACACACGGCTTGATGTCCTGCTGAACACTCGGGTGACCATGTTGCTGCTGCTGCTGCTGCTGATGCTGATAATAGTGATGGGAATAATATCCACTAACAGACGGATGGAGAGATGAGATTCCACTGAAGTTTATCACAAAGTCTTTTCGTTCATCCACAGGCGTGGAATGGGGCTGATAGCAAGATACACCCACTACAAAACAAACAGACAAATGTAAAAGTGGACTTCTATTAGTATTTTAGAGTATTTAGAGTATCACTATTAACATTTTGTAAGTCACAATTCAACTGCGTTGTGTTTGTTTAGGTAAACTCACAACCAATAAACACACACTACATCAAAAATCTGAAATATGCACAGGGTTACACATGATGGAAATCTTGAAAATGTCATTATACATGTATAATCAGAAATTGATCATAAAAAAAAAAACATTGGGAAACTTCATGAAAATTCAATTTGTCATGGAAATTCACGTATTTCTTGAATATTTATTATTGGCCATGGATACAAGGTTCTGTTTGAGAACAAATGGGAGAATTAATAATACTTTTAAGATTAAGATTGTAGGCTAGAAAAAAATACACTTAATTCAGTAATTCAATGTAAAGACACCAATGACATCTGCAGTAAAAAGAGTATTAATTTGGCCTTTTAAAAAATAGCTTATTCACATATATTAAGAAATTATCATGTTTGGTGTTCTGAAATCTACGACACTTAATACACAGCCCAGTGCTGCATGTTCAGCGTATATGTTTTTTCCTTAATCATGTTGCGTATACTTTAGGATCATGCATTTTATGTATGTTATGTCAAAGAAATAAAGATTTTCTGGATCATATACCTGTCATGTCTGCACCGTGCATGTTGCTCGGCTGCAGATAGGCTTGGTCCATCGAGTAAGATGAAGATAATGCTGATGTATTTTGCTGTTGTGCAGCAGACCCCGGACTGCCAGGGCTAATGAGAGGGCGCTTGAGGTAAGGAGAGGAAGGCCAGTGGTGAGCTGTCCCAGAATACTGCGAATGGCCTTCAGTTGAGCTGCCTATAGGGCAAAAGGTGTCTGAATTACTAGCGTTTGCCCCATAGTTTCCATTTGTCGGTAGTGGACAGTTCTTCATGTGTCCATAGTGGCCAATTTTCAGGGGGTCATATCCGCCACCCGACACAGATCCTGATACCACGTCTACATTGTAGCCGTTAGCGTGACACGTTGGAGACTGCAGGTCAAAGTTTTGGGGTACAATGGCGGAAGTGAACCCAAGGCCATTCATCATGCGGTACATGGGCTTCAGGACTTCACATTTTCTACGAAATCCCCGCGGTCTCCGCCGGAAGGAGCCTTCCTCGAACATGAACTCACTTGCAGGATCTATGGTCCAGTAGTGCCCTTTCCCAGGGCGCCCCAGGCCTTTGGGTAACTTAATGAAACACTCGTTTAAAGACAAATTGTGTCGGACGGAGTTTTTCCATCCCTGGTAGGAGCCTCGGAAAAAAGGGAAGCGCGTCTGCAGGAACTGGTAAATCTCGCTCAGAGTGAGACGCTTAGTCGGTGCGCTCTGGATCGCCATCACAATGAGCGCAATATAAGAGTAGGGTGGCTTTTCAGGACGCCGCAATCCAGAGTTGTTCTTTTTTCCTTTCGCCACACTTCCTTGGCTTTCGGGACCACTCTGAGAGTTTATTAATCCAGTATGCATCCCATCGGGCCCCGAACTTGTCCTCATGGGGCTGATGGACTCCAGAGAGCTCTCAGTTGTCATTCTTATACATTCAGCTCTGAAGCTCAGGTTCAGCAAAATCTATCAAACAGAAGACGGAGCAAAGTTCAGTGATGAACAGTAGATTTATTTATTTCAACTGGCCTCATTGAAATCTTAAAATAAATATGGTCGATCTTTCAAACTGGCGTTTCGAGTCGTCATTTTCGTTTCCTAAAGCTTAACAGTCAGAAAAAGCGACGTGCTGAAGAAGTTAAGCCGTGCGTCATTGTTGATTCTTTATCATGCCGCTGGATTTTAGTTGCGCTGCGCTGCTGTTCAGTGTTGAGCAGGATGTCCATAATCCTCTTCTGATAAAAGAAATCGATGCCCAAGACCCCCCAACTAAGCAGACCCCGGGAGCTGAGCGCTTACTAACGCTCCAGATTCCCTCCTCCTTCTTCCCCGCCTTCCTCCGGGGCATCTCCCCCACTTACCCCCACTAGCCCCCATACTAACCACCCTCTCAAACTGCTTTATCATTTTTCAAACACGAAGCAGACACATAGCCACGCCAAGCACACACCCTATAAGTGTTTACAGAGAGGGCAATTTATATTTTCACTTTCATAGGCTTTATTGTATTATCTTCAATATTTATTGACGCCTTTATTTCCTAAGCGAAAAGTGCGTAATGTTCCAATAGACGGTGTGCGTGTCTAAATGAGACTAAAAAAGTAACAAAAAATTGTAAATATATTTTGTAGTGAACTCAGTAAAGACCTAGCCACCAAGAGACTGAAATACAGATTTTTTTTCCGCTTCCATTTGTTTGACAGGGTGGGGGCACACTGTTTATTACAAATGATTTTGACGTGAGTGGAAACAGACTTTTTCCCACCAGTCCCCTTGTTGAGAACCACACACAGAGAGCCAGTATCAGACTTCAGTCCGTAGCAAGTCCCCCGAGCTTTACATTTATTAAGGAAACAAAGACCCAATTAGTCCGGCGAGTCCGCACACAATAATCATCCGCTTTCTGAAAATTTATTTTTTTATTTCTTACAATTTTTAATCTAAAGAGACCTATTTTTTATGTTTTCTTTTTATGCATTTATATATCAATTGCATTCTTTTTTCTCTTTATATACTTCTTATAACAACAACAACAATAATAATAATAATAATAATAATAATAATAATAATAATAATAATAATAATAATATAATAATAATAAATAATAATAATAATAATGTAGGCAAAAATATAAGATCAAATGTAATGGTACATTCAAGCATATACATCAAGTTTATCATGCTCTTAAGAAGTAAGCTGTAAGAAGTTTCAAAACACACTTCTCCATATCATTTGACAGTAAAAAAGATCCCCCCCACACGATGACCCATCCTGAAGATTTAACCATACACAGCGTTTTTTTTCACCTACTGGATCAGCTAATGTAAACTCCAAACGTAGATTAAACGTTATCCTACAAGAAAAGGGCTGATAAAGAAATATTTAGAAACAAATCAGATATACATATAACATATAAGCAGATATGGGAAGTAATGAAGTACAAATACTTCGTTAAATGCAAATTTTGTAAGTTTGTAAGTTTGTTTTTTGACTTTCACTTATTAAAAAAATGTACACAAATAATTGTACTTTCGACTGCTTACATTTTCAAACCAGGCTCGTTACTTAAGTTTTAATCTATTTTGGTGACATCAGCAATATTTGTATTCTCATTGGGCGCCGTTTTCAGCCCATCAACCGATTTCTTGTCATTGCGCTGCTTTTTGTCTAACGTGGATAAGACAGAAGGAGTCAGTGATGTAAACAGGACTGATCACCTGATCACCATCTTTGCTCTGCTTGTGTTCTATAAGTGGTTGTTTAGCCTGGATACATTCATTAGATAACAAAATTTGAATTTTCTCTGTATTAATATATTAATATGATGTGAGGTCCAGTTACCAGTGTGGCACTAAAACAGGTAGTAGTAATGACTACTTTTTACTTAAGTACATGTTAGAGCTCAAACTTGAGTAAAAAAAGCTCGTCAGTAATTCAACTTTTACCAGAGTCTTTAAAAACACATCTGTACTTCTACTTAAGTGAAGGATGTGTGTACTTTTGCCATCTAAATTAAATCAAATAAGACAGTATAATAGTGATTTTAATTTGTGATAAAGTAGATATTAATATTTCTTTTTATTAATTGTTAAAAATGGGGGATAAATTTGTACAAAGTTACACCTGTTTAGCTGATTTAGGTATTACAGTATTATAAAATACCTAATTATAGAGCTCTTAAGGGTTTTTTAATAGAGAAATCCTTTCTTAAACGTTCAGAACCAACTATATGTCCAAATACTTTTGAGGGGTCGTTCTTATGAACATTATTCTTAGTCTGTTCAAAGGGCACACAATATCTTAACCCACACAACCTCCAAGGCTAAGTGTAAGTGAAAGGGTAGATACATTACGCGCAACAGCAATGTTTTTTGCGCGCAGCTCGATAAGGATGTGGAAGAAACGTTCGCAGATCGAGTTTTTCGGGTCGTTTTCCGCCGCCCGTGGAGCTCCTTCCACCCCCGCTGAGTCCCGGATGTCCAGTCAGCCTGGAGGAAGCTCAGCTCTGCGCTACTGTACTTTGAAGCTACAGTTTCTGACTTAGACAAAGACTCACCGGTGTTCTCTTACGCACGGAACTATTTTCATGCACACTGTACACACTGTACCGTAGCTATTTTTATTTTTATGAGATTAACTACTTGGTTTTCGGTACGTGTCTCATCCATGAAATGACCTTTGTATTGTGTGAGCTGCAGCCATTTAAGTGCCTAGAATTTTTTTTGCGTCTGAAGGTGAAAATAAGAATGAACTTTTATCCTGGTTTGGCATTGTTTTCTCAAAGACTGGAAAACCTGTGCGCATTTTAGTGTCTGTTCCACCTTATTCAAACCTGCGGATTTGGTCAGCTTGATAAATGGAGTCAAATGTCCTTATATACTTATTGTCAGTCATGAATTGTCATGGCTTCCCCCCCCCCCCCCCAAATTCAGTTATTGGTCCTGAAACTACTGGATTTCCAAAAACTAGACAGTCTTTTCTGTGTTTTTGAAAAACCGGGCGTTGGTAGAGTTTCGTAAGCATGTTACCTCATACTGATTTGAAGTCCAAAATATAATTTAGATTGAAAACTTATTTCTGATATTGCCTTTGAGAAAAACAAAACTGCACTCATTAACAGTCACTGAAATATAAAATATAAAACTTGCCATATTTTTGTGTAATATATTCATTTTGCATGGCCTTTTTAAAAACAAATAAATACATATCATGACAAGAATATGAAGGTGGTAAAGTATTTAATAAATACAGTATAGCTACAAAAATAAACAGAAGCTTTTTGCGACCACTATGGCACAGTAAATCCATGAAAACACAACGAACGACTAAAAAGCAAATGTTAAAATTGCCCACTTGATGCATATAATACATAATTGCGTTAACAGACTTTCCTGGATAATTTATACATCAGTTGTATTCTTCTTCTTCTTCTTCTTCTTCTTCTTCTTCTTCTTCTTCTTCAAATAATAATAATAATAATAATAATAATAATAATAATAATAATAATAATAATAAAATGGAACAGATATAAGGTAAAATGTAATTGTTAATTATGGTAAATCAAGCTGTAAGAAGTTTCAAAACGCAGTTTCCCATGTCATTTTTAAGAGGTTCTACTTATCAGCAAAAAAAGACACTCCTACACAAACCCCTTCTCCTGAAGATCTAACCATACACAATGTTTTATTTTTTTTCAAGTGGATCAGGTGTATAAATGTAAATTTTAGAAATATATGAGACAATAGTCCACAAAAAAAGAACAGATTATCTGGAATACATAATTGTGTTAACAGTTGCATTTACTCTCCATGTTATTGATGTATGTTCAAGTAAATAAAGGTCAAAGTTACACACTTAATTCCACTTATATAATGCAAATAAAAGTTCAAAAATGAGTCCCAATTGCATGCTGCATGAAATTTGTGGGTGACGGGTGTGATTGGCACGTGACGAGTGTGAGTGGCAAGAAATGGTTGTCAGAGTTGTGAGAGTCAGTGGTGAGAGATGGGTGTTAGTTGGAAGTGACAGGTGTGAGGGGTATTAGATGGGTGTGAATTGGATGTGACAGGTGTGAGTGGCAAGATTTGTGTGTGAGAAGTGCAAGTGGCACATGACGGGTGTGAGTTGCAGATAACAGTTGTGAGTGGCAGGTGACAGGTATGAGTAGTAAGTAATGTGTGAGAATGTAAAGTGATAAGTGCGAGTGTCGAATTATAGGGGGTGAGCGTTGGGTGATGGTGTGACTGACATTTTAAGGTTGTGAGTGATAAGTGTGAATGACAAGTAATAGGTGTGAGAGGCAGCTGATGCATGGGAGGATTGAGTGACGAGTGTCGGTGATGAATTATGGCTGTGCATGGTGGGTAACGGGGCAAGTATCCAGTGACAAGTGTAAGAGATGGGTGATGTGGGTAAGTGGCATGGGACAGGTGATGGTATGAGATTTGTATAAATAGTATGAATGGTAAATGATAAATGCAAGTGATGGATGTGAGTAGCAGAATGTATTCCTGACACAAAACCTGACACCGTGCAGTTTGTAGTGGGAATGGTATCGTGATTAATTTTTTTATTAATGCATAAGTCTAAAGTTGATTATGATGTTGATCACCAGTAAACTTCAAGAGGTTTCCTTCTAAGTTATATGGCTACATGATATATCTGGCTGCATATTTCAGTGCTCTAGCCCTTGGCACCTAATAAAAAAGACCAACAATCATCATCATCATCATCATTATCATTATCATCATCATCTGGACAAAATGAGTTGTACATAGTTGGAATGCTTAAATTAAAGAAAAATAAATTGTCCACACATGTATATAATGTAGTATAGTCCATTATGTCTCATTTTTTGGATTAGGGTGAAAATTGGAAAAAAATGAGCACAAACTGAATAACAGCCTCTCCATCATTAAATGCATCTAGAAATAAAAGAGTGAAATACATAGCAATAAATAACTTTGTTAGAGTCAGGATAGAGGTACCCAGTAGTTATTTTGCTAGTTGACCTGCAGGTCGCAGCATCACACCTGAATATCGGATATGGGAGGATAATGCATTGTCTTAAATCATTCTTAATTTTCAGGCATTTTTGCAGACTATGCCTGCAGTTCAAACTGCCATGCCAGATCCTCACCGAGTCAATGTAGCACTGTGATATTTTCCTTATAAATTTTTTCTTTGGGCTCACCTTACATTACCTGGTCTATTTGATCAAACGCAAAAATTTCAATACATTAAATACATTACTCCACTTATGGAATACGTTTATTTATCGAAATCACAGTCGAATAAAAATGGCATTTCAGCCTTGATGTTGATGGTGAACGCGTTAACGTTAGCATGTCTTCTTATACCATGCTGCAGAGACGTGTGTAAGCTTAAACATATTCTTACATTTACTTGTCTTGTATTTAGGCATGTTGCAGGGCCATTGACTAAAATCTGTGCAGTTTTTTCCTATCTTTTCGTAACGTTCTATTTGAGTAATGATCATCATCATCATCATCATCATTAAATACACTCGCAAAAAAAGTGATTTCTTAGTCCTACATCTTTTTATTTAACCAGTCATCGACAGTGCTTGTGCTCATATCAGGCCCCAGATACTAAAATAGTGAATGAATGATATGAACGAAAAGTAATTAAACGTTTTATTAAAAAGGTTGCATTTTACATTTTCACATTGCCACTGATGTTAATAATGATGTTAATAAAGATAATAAAAAAAATAATTATAATTATAATGATAATAATAATAATAATAATAATAATAACAACAACAGAAATTGTCGTCCTTGTCATAATTTGCGCTATTATTATTATTATTATTATTATTATTATTATTATTATTGTTGTTGTTGTTGTTGTTGTTTTGGTTACAATTTGCAGTGGTATTGCTATTCTTATTGTGGTGATGGTGGTGGTGCTATTGATGGTGGTGGTGATGACGAGGAAGAAGAAGAGGAAGAGGTTGAAAACTGATGCTGGTATTTGCTCTGTCATTTATCCGAAACAGCAGCTAATCTCGAGTTGGTCCCAAGATTTACTTGAAAAAGCCACACGTTTTTCTTGGTTGCATTTCTTTCTTTATTACAAACATTTCATGACACAGTTCAGTTCGTCTGTTGGAGCGCAGCTCACACAAATAATCTCCACATAAAAAACATCAGCAAACGTTTCTGACCAAACAACGTCACGGATACAAACTATACACACTTAAATACACACCACATTTCTGAAGTCGTTCATGATAAATTAAAAATGAGTAATTAGTAAACACAGGTGAACGCAGTGGCTGGACGCTGGGGACTCGTTTAGAAGACTGTTTGCGTTCCCAGGAACAGTGAATGTATTTTAGTTACAGCAAATCACCTTAAAGTTTTCCAACCAGACAATAGAGAAATTGCACATAAACATGGGGGCTGCTGTGTGTCTCAGGACAGTAACGAGTCAATTCTGAAGGGGTGGTACCTGGCCTCCTGGGCACTGTAAGGGGGAATCTGGGGGTGTTGCAGATCCCGGAGGTGGCTCTGATAATCAGGCAGGTGTTTAGATAAGTTCGCGGAGTCGTATTTGCCCCCTTGAGGCGCATGTTGGACTTCAGAGCCGACATGAAATAACGGTACAGTGACCAGTGGGTAACTCATGACCAGCGGCATGAAGTGTGACACTGCGGGCAACATGAACTCAGAGTCACTAGAAAGTCTTTCCGTTGCTTCATCTGAATGGCACCTGAATGGTTTACTGAGAATGCTGTCGATCGCGAATGAGCTGGAAAACTTGCCTCCGTTTCTGGTGCTTTCCTCGCGCCCTGGCACACTGGTGTCCCTTGCGACCGTTTCCAAATTATTTAGAGATTTTTTCCCGATGCGCTTCCTCCTGCGCCGGAAAACGCCGTCTGCGAAAGTGTACTCGCTGTGCGGGTTCAGCATCCAGTAGTTGTCCTTCCCCCAGGGACGCGACGGATCCCGCAGCACTTTCAGGAAGCAGTCGTTCAGCGACAAGTTGTGCCGCACGGAGTTCCGCCAGCCCGTGTAGCTGCCACGGAAGAAGGGGAATTTTTGCATTAAGTATTCGTTTATCTCGGCCAGTGTGAGGCGGCCCGTGGCCGAGTCCCGAATAGCCATTGCGATGAGGGCGATGTACGAGTATGGTGGCTTTGGCCTGCGTGTGTACGGCTTGGCTGTGCCTCCGGAAACGCGCGCCGCGGGGGACGGGCTGTGAACCGCGCAGTCTCCGTCTGAGCCCAGCTCCTCTTCAGCGCACAGCACAGAGCTCACTTCAGGCGCAGCGAGCGGGTCCTTGATGCGAGTGGGGGAGAAAACCTCCAGCTTCATGATTGGCTTGTCGCACTTCAAAGTTCAGACGCGCATTAAAGTATCACTATAATCTCTCGAGTAGTGCGCTGGAGAACTGAGCG
Source organism: Silurus lanzhouensis (assembly GCA_039877035.1). Lineage (NCBI taxonomy): Eukaryota > Metazoa > Chordata > Actinopteri > Siluriformes > Siluridae > Silurus > Silurus lanzhouensis. Next base: position 4,446,695 of record JBCEWE010000352.1, on the reverse strand, counting down.
CTACTGCAACAGCTTGTTAAATATAATAACCGCTCCAGGACATCCTACAGGGGCGGGCCTTGTTTAAAACGTGCTGAAATACAGCGTATTCACCTGCTGTGTGTGTGTGTGTGTGTGTGTGTGTGTGTGTGTGTGGTTGAGTGTGGAATGTCAAATCAAATATCTTCATAGCCTTAGTAACAATTTAACATCTTAATGTGATATCCTAACACACACACTATCTAGCTATATTTATTTATTCACCACATCAAACAAGAAAGCAGACAAACTGATTAAATCCAGTTAATTAGGACTGAATTCTTGCCCCCCAATTCTTATCTGGTTCCTCATTTCTGCTTTTCCTTTTTGCATTTGACAAATTTTAGTTTTATTGCTTCACAGTCACAATGGAGCACTGTCTGATACTCAGTTTTAAATTATGGGACCCCTGATAGTCCTAAAGGCCCAACATGAACTCTTCAGCCAATAAATTAGCATGGATTTTACACCTATCCTGGTGGTACACTATTCGCAGGACAGTCAAAGCCTTTCCTAGCTTATAGGACACTGTAAAACAGTGCGGTGGCACGGTGGGTATTGTTGTTGTCGTCACAATGCACCAATGAATAGGGTTCAATTTTGAGTTAAGTTTACTCCTTGTGGAGATTCTGTGCATGTTCTCTTAAGCCTGTTCAAGTTCTTTGGTTTCCTTTCACCTCCCAAACCAGGGCAGAATGTGAATTGTTTAAGATAAATGTGAATTGTTTAAGATAAAATGCCCCAAGAAATGATTCAGTTCGTAAATAAGTGTGTGCCTGGCATCCCATCGAGGGTGTATTCCAATCACATCCACAGAAATCTTGAAACCATGGATCATCTGTGACCCCGATCAGAATAAAGTGGTTACTAAAAGTGTTTGTTAAGTTTATAAATTCTAAAAGCACGAGTATGATAAAACATGATAAAGTCTCTTCCTTGAAGTCCCTTTATGCAACTCACCAACTATTTACTAGTTATTTGCTTAAACACGAAAAACACCAGTCTGGATTACTAGGAGCACTTTTCTGTAGACTGCTAGATCAAATGATTCATCTTTTAAAAAGCTTTTTTTTTTTCTAACTTGCTAGTTCTAACCCTCTATTAGGACATTTTATAGCTATACAGTTCTGCATAGAACCTTTCAAGGTTCTCCCAAAAGGACCAAGAAACCCATGAAGGCTTTGTGATAAGTGTAGGCGATAAGTGTGTAAGTAAATTGTTTAGTCATTCTTGTGTAAGTGAATTCACTGCTGGGTGGAGGTTGTTGGCATTTAAAAGAACATGAAACCAACAATAGTACAATGATTATGTGTCAAAACAGATTGTACCTTCCTGCAATGCTATGGTTATCCCAGTGCCATAGTATGAAAATAGAAGCAATAGAAAACAATTCACCATATTGGCTAAACCTTGTTACTTGTTAGCATGCAAGTAAATAGATGTTAGGCATGCTTGCTGGAAAGCTGCCATCATGTACTTTGGATGGCTGCCAAAGTAAAAAGCTATGCGTGCAGTTAAGAACATAGCTAAAGGGGAGAAATCTTCTCTAAGTACAGGTGAGCACAAGGTCACTGACAGGTCACAGAGTTACTGTCTATCTGTTTAATCTCTTCAAATGTAGTGGTTTTAAAGTCTAGATTGAATAGAAAACTACTTTTCTGCAGGGCCACATTACAGTTCTTACCCTATACCAGATTTAAGTCACTAGCTAAATATTCTGCTATGATTTCTTTCTTATGTGCTATGACCCTACATGACATGAGTATGAAGACAAGTATAAAGACTATTTTGGCACCCTGATGGTGGCATGAAAATGTTTGGTTATTCAGGAGCGACCCAATTGTGCAGCTGGTAACATTTCCACATAACAGCTCCAGGATCAGCCTAGCTTTGTGTTTGTTTGGAGTTTGGAATGGGCTTGTTTACCCTGTGCTCATGTGGGCTTCGTCTAATTTCTCAAGTTTTCATTCCATGTCCAAAAACATGCTATTTTTACACAAAATTGTGTGTACATAAGTGTGTGCATAGTGCCCTGTCATGGACTGGCATTACATTTAGGGTATATTCCTGTCAAGTTTTCCTGGTGTTGGATCTGAATTCACAATGACCCTGACCTGGATAAAGTGGTTTGAATGAATGAATAATTATCTAGACACCTTACTCTCTTTTAGGGTCTTCAAAAAGAGATACCACCGTTTAATTTCAACAAACAACGAATATGACATTAAAAATAATTGATTTTAATAGTGATGTATCTCAAGCACCAGTACACAAACCAGGCTTGTCAGTGTGCATTATGCTTGTCTTAAACCCTCTGGAGATAAATCATAGCATAGACCATGTAGACTGCATTACCAATAAGATTTTTTGACATTTAGCTTTACTGATATTTTTTTCTTAACTTTTGTTTAGATTCTTTTAAGAGGTAACATAATCAGAGTTGAGGTTGCTGTAAAAGGTCATTTATAGTTAGTGGAGTTCCTTGCGTGCCATGAGGCGAGTGATAATCATTAAACTGTCTTCACTGCCACACCTATACACAGCCCACGGAATGTTTCTTTTCCATGTGAACCAGTTTTCTTTAGCAGTGTGTATTTTACCAGGTTCATCGGGCAAACAAACTAGCCTCTGCAACTTTTGGGTGCATACTACAAAACCACAGAATGAGTGAATAGTGAAGTCACTGGAAGTTTTATAATCAAATTGGTGACATGAACTTTTCATTGTTTTATCTAAAACACCTTTAGAGAACATAACTTTAAAAAGGAGTCAATCTCAACAACCGAGAAAGTGAAGTTTTGTTAATCCAGATAATATTGAATGTCATAACATACACACATTTCAAAATGTGGTCATGAAAGAGAGAGAACGAGACAAAGAGAGAGAATGAATGACTAGATGGCATTGGATTATTTCAAATGATGCCAAATGAGCAATCGAGTAAGTAGCAAGTTTCTAAGATATTACAGATTTTCACTTTTCCAACATTTGTTCATTTGATACAATCCAGAGTTTTACTAAATTACCTTAACCAATAGTATGAATTTGGGTGAAATATTCAGTGGGGTGAAAATCAACTAATTTTGTAGTCAAGTTAAGCTACATGCTATTGCTATATATAGTACAGGTGCGTCGCAATAAATTAGAATATCATCGAAAAGTAGATTTATTTCAGTAATTTAATAAAAAAAAAATGAAACTCATTATATATTCATTACACACAGACTGAAATATTTCAAGTGTTTATTTTCTTTTAATTTTGATGATAATAACTTACAGCTGATGAAAACCCAAAATTCAGTATCTCAGAAAATTAAAATATTGTAAAAACGTTCAATATTGGAGACTAGTGGTGTGTCACACTTTAATCAGCTAATCAAGCTACTCTTGAACCAGAGACAATGTCAGAGGCGGCTTACCTGGTCTAAGGACAAAAATGACTGAACTGTTGTTCAGTGGGCCAAAGTCATCTTTTCAGATGAAAGTAAGTTTTGAATTTCACTTGGAAATCAAGGTCCCATAGTCCTGAGGAAGAGAGGAAAGCCACAGAATCCAAGTTGCTTGAGGTCCACTGTACATTTTGCACAGTCAGTGGTGGTTTGGGGAGTCATGTCATCTGCTGGCGTTTGGTCCACTGTGTTTGATCAGGTCCAAGGTCATCACAGCCGTCTAAGTTTTAGAGCACTTCATGCTTCCCTCTGCTGACCAGCTTTATGGAGATGCTAAATTCATCTTCCAGCAGGACTTGGCACCTGCCCACACTGCCAAAAGTACAAATTTAGGCACCATGGTATCCAGGTGCTTGATTGGCCACCTAAACCCATAGAGAATCTGTGGAAAATGCGAGACACCAGACCCAACAATGCAGAAGATCTGAAGGCTGCTATTAGAGCAACCTTGGCTTCCATAACACCTCAGCAGTGCCACAGACTGATCGCCTCTATGCCACTCCAACTTGCTGCAGTAATTCATGCAAAGGGAGCCCCTGCCAAGGAGTTCTGTACATGTTTATACTTTTCCGTAGTCCAGGATTTCTGTTAAAATGTTTTTTTATTGGTTTTATGTAATATTAACATTTTCTGAAATTTTGGGTTTTCATTAGCTGTAAGTAATAATCATCAAAATTCTAAGAAATAAACACTTAAAATATATCAGTCTGCTTGTAATGACTCTATATAATATGAGTTTCACTTTTTGAATTGAATCACTGAAATTAATAAACTTTTCAATGATATTCTTAATTTATTGAGATACACCTGTATATATAGCAATAGAATCAGATGAAAGTATTTTTTACTATTTTTAACAGGAATGTACAAATCGATCGTGATCTGGCTAGCTGGGTACAAGAGTAAATATGTCTTTTTTCTGATTCATTTCTGTTAATGAAGCAAAAATCAATAAATGATTTGTCCATATACGAATTTAACTAAACAAAACACTAATATAATGCAAACACATATATTTGTTTTGTATTGCATCAAGATTTTCCATTTATTATGTGTTTCAGGGTAGAAATTAAATTAATTTCTATAATTCCTAATTTTAACCAAACAGAACTAAATTATAAAAGTAAATTACTAAATTATGTAGGAGGCAATAACCTCAGCAAAACATATCACAATAATTAAAAGAAATGTATCTCACTGCATTCCATATTTGTAGAAGTGTAATTTAAAGATTGATATAAAAACTGTAGTAAAAATAGGGGTTTTTTTGTTTGTTTGTTTTGTGTTTATATATAAATGTACAATTTCAGTAATGCTTGAGTAAATGAACACAGGCCTTTTTATAATTACTCATATCATTATTGTTACAGTATAAATATACACTCCAGAAAATACTTTTTGAAACATTATATCCATTAGGAGGCATTAAAACCATAGAGCAGGTCATAATTCTTTAAATATTATTTTGTAAATAATAGTGAAATGTAATCTACATGTGGATATTGATCAGATCAGATATACTTGAAACATATGTACTTGAAACATATGTCAGACTAGGTATATATATATATATATATATACTGTATATACTGATCTGAGTGGCTTTACACTTCTGTACTACTTCTGATCGTAAAAGACAATCTAAGGCCAGCTATCAGGCCTATTTCTAAACAATTCACTTTTGCTGTCAAACCTTTTTTATAAACAATGTGACTTAGGCTCTATTTCAATCATTCCTTTCATGAATCGTTCTGTAATAAATCACATCCTGATGTACAAAACCAACCACATTTTGTTGAGCAATTACAATGCATATGAATAATCCTGCCTGCATGCAAACGCCTCAGCTGCTTCTGATTTCCCAGACATAACTAAAACAAATACAAATCTGTTCATTTGGCCTGAAGAACAGCTCCGGACCACTTTAGTCAGATTGAGTTTCTGTTCTGTGTTTAGTCATTTCCCTTCCCTTTCCTAAACAAAATGACTTCCAGCAGCCTAAACACTCAATCAAATTTGACATTGACATTTAAAGTATGTCTTGACTGTACTTTTGAAATTTTATAAGCATGTTTAATGACTGACAAATGTAGTAAAGCGGGTACTTTACATGACACGAGTTATGAGCCTATAAATCTCAGAGAAAATTAAAAACACAGATCTAACTGCACTATTTGAATCTGCTATCTGAAGCCTATCTTCATTCAGAGAATCTGCACACAACATCTGTTAGTGCTGTGAAAATGAATTGTACTGAATACAATTAAATCTGGTACAGTTAAGATCAACAATTACTCATTTAGTGAACAGATTTTGCCATCCATTGCTGTTTTCTGATAACATACAGCTGTTATTCAGAACTTTGCTTTGGGTATGAGCTCCGATACCTGCTTCTGGAGTAGAAGAACAGCATTTATAGCAAGGAGAAAAGAATGACATAGATTGCTTGTTCCACATGATGAAACACAATGATTATCTATTTTGTTGTGTGCTTTGCAACTCAAACATACATATTTTCCCCCAAAGAGTATAATTTTACCAAAGAACACATGGTGTTTAGATTGTAGTTAGACAATGCAATGAAATGAAAATTTGTCAGTGATGACTTTGGCATGGATAAACTTACTTTTTACACAATAATCTTCTTCCTCTGGCATCTGCTCTTTTACTTTATTGAAGAGAAGTATATGGAAATAGGAGAAACTATCCACTTAATAGTCTTCTTTTTCTTATGAACTCTTCTAGATTAGCTTCTAAACAAACATGTAATGAGACAACATTTCATTAAAGATTAAAACCACAAAACACAACATTACAGATTGTATCCAAGTACTGTTTGAGCCTGCATAATCTCCTTCTAAATTGACCTTTTGGTGTTTAGTCAATGTCTGCCATGACACTTTAAAGCTTTGGCATTCAAATGCTTGTGTGACATTTTTTCTTTCTACAAGAATCGACATATTAGTAAAGATGGAAATTATGCAGCTATCATTTTTATTAAATGTAACTTAACCTTACGTTTTTCTTCTCTCACTGTTAAAGAAAAAAAAATCTGGATACAATCCATGAAACCCACTTAAATATTAACAGCTGTACATTATGCACATTCTCCAATCAGCAAATTTCATGCCTTCAGCGCAATGCATGAAATCATGTAGCAACAGGTCAAGAGCTTCACTTAATGCTCAAATAAAAAAAATGTGATCTCATTGATTGTCCGTGTCATGGTTGTTGGTGCCAGACAGGTTGGTGTAAGTATTTCAGAAGAGTTCCTAGGACAAACAACAATCTATAGAGTTAGCACACAATGGTCAAAATTGACAGAAAGCAACAATAACTTAAACCACTGTGGTGAACAGAAAAGTATCTCAGAAAGCACAACATGTTAAATCTTGAGGTAAATGGGCTACAACAGATGACCACATTAGTTTTCACACCAGTCAGCTAAAAACAAGAATCCTTGACCACAGAAAGCAATAGGTTAAAGACAGGAAAAAATGCTTTTTGTGTTTTGGTGATCCAAACAACCATGCTATGGCTAATTACAGAGATCATATTCTTCCCCTATTTGGATATTTGATGTGAACATAAAGTGCAGTTCTTGACCTGTAAATGCATAATTCTCATGCACACCACTTTTGCCAAATGGTTGGCTAATTGGATAATTGCATGATTAGCCAGGGGTTCAGGTGTTCCTATTAAAGTGGCCGGTGAGTATACAGCTAAGCATAAATCTGTGGAAAAAATGTTGATTATAGGGTTACAAAACAAAACAACAACAAAATTCTGGCCAACTGGTGGTGGGTGGTAATACTGCTTTGTTTGCACGAGTCAGAGAAAGTTTCCCTGTTTTAATTACATCCTTTATCCAAAACCACACCTGCCCTTAAATGGAGTTTCTGTTAGAGCTACTGCACCTGTTTTATGCGTGGCTAGGTCTATTTCTCTTTAGTGCTCTCTCAGTAAACCTACATCCTGCTTGTTTGCAATATTCTTTTTTCTCCTTTCTTATTTGTTACAGAACATGAGTTTTATATTTCACTGTTTGTCTACATGTGTGTGTGTGTCTGGGTATTTGATCGGAGACAGACCTCTTTTGACACCCCAGTCTGCATTTGTAAAAGATAAACAAACTAAAATTATTAAACACTTTTTTTGCTGGTTTAAAATAAGGATGGCTTTTTATTGTTCCCTGAATGCATTCAAGAATGCTAATTATAGAACTACAAAAAAATATAATTTAAGCAGTAATGTAGTTGTTATGCATTGAAAATACACTGCACAATATTGTGTTCTCCATTCTAACACAAGATTTAACACATCCCGCAATTAGGCAGCCGCATGAAAAATGCGCCCATATGGTTTCTCTTGACTAGTGATTCACTGTAGAAGTATTTCATAGAGCATTTCATTTCTCCGTACTAAACTATACTTTATCTTTTCATCAAAATGTTTTTTGGAACTTTTTATCAGCTTTATTTGTCCCTTGATATTTCTCTACATCTGCACACTGCTTGGAGGTTTTAAACCCAAAGACTTGGGCTTTCTTTATATCTATCTTTTATATCTTCAAGTGATACTTCTTTGATAAGTGTAAAAGCAGTGTGAAAGACTGATATATTAATGCAGTAGTAATTCTATTATACTTCTACAATATCAACAGATTAATTTTTTATCCTCATATGAATATGTTGCCATAACATGATCAATGTATGAGAGTGCATTTTTTGTTTGTTATTGGTTTTTTAAAGATTAAAATGGCTTAGATTGAATGATCATGGTGTTTTGTCTGGGAGAGCTTTATGTTAGTTATTGTTGATCTAAAATTGAGCTGCCACTTTAAATCTTGTCTAGTCTTTCAGTCTGGTATGCAAAGCATGGCTTTAGAACAATTCTTGCTTAAGGTTTGGCTGTTTGATGGTTTAAACTGAACTGTGTGTATTCATGCAAGAGGAATTTTAAATGCTCCCTGTCTGTTAAAAACAAGTCTGTCTTCACTGTGTTCACCTGCACTACATTGAAAGTTCTTAGCTGATACAGGCAAGAACAGAGGTCACAGGGAGGTTTTGTGTGTGTGTGTGTGTGTGTGTGTGTGTGTGTGTGTGTGTGTGTGTGTGTGTGTGTGTGTGTGTGTGTGTGTGTGTGTGAAAGGAGAGAGATTCGGGGCTAAGGAATGTCTTTGTGAGTGTTGCTATAATAGGCCGTCAGAGGATAGTCTATAGAAGTTATTAGACGCTTCAGACACTTTCTCACCCTTTATCTCAATTCCTCACACGCCATGTCCCCGTAGAATTCAGCTCAAAGAGAAAAAGAAAAAGCATATTTTCCAAAATATCTGATAACCTACCATCTGATATGAGACCCAAGCCACAGTGCTATGACAGAAAGCTCAGTCCCTTTCTTCGATCCAAACAGGAAAAATAAAATCTAAATGACATCCACAACTTTCAGTAAATTATATTTTTTATTTTAGAAAAAAATATTAAAAACTTTAATTATGCACAAAAATACTGCTTCTGACCAGGCAACCATGTACAGCAGAGGTCAACAGCTGCTCTTAAGTATTTTGTCAAAAGATGAAATCAGATCCACAGACTCACGCTTTTGACGTGCAGTGCTTCGCACGACACGCTCCACCCGGCATATACACACATCCGGGCGTACGGCACAACAAGTAGGCCTAGAGAAACAAGTCTCAGTAAAACAGGCTCTGCCTTAAACCCTGTATTAACATGTACAACTGTGCTGAATTAGTACTTCTATAGAAGGAAAAAGTTTACAATATAAAAGATTCTCAAGACTTTCTTGGACAGTCAAGGGTAAAAGGAAACCCTTTGAAATTGTTCTATTTAAAACCTTATCTCAAGGAAAATATTCAAGATATTCTCAAATATTTAGAACCATTAAATCTTCAATTTATTACATGTAGCTTGCTTTTTATTTAACTTTCAGTGTATAACTATTGTTAGCAGTGTGCGACTGAATGCACACAGGATTTTATCCTGTTATTTGTTTGAGTCTTCACAGCAAAAAGCAAACATAAATCACAGTTGTACAGTTCTGCTAATTTTAAACTGTTTTTGCAACTGCTTTTTAGATTGAAAAATGCTTAGTCATTCTCTTATGCACTGCTCTTGAAGAAGAACAGTGCAGTTGTTATTATTGTTGGAGTTGTGGTTGATGAATTCATTGTTTATGAGTTTCCACTACACTGTAGGACCTATGACTATTTTATAAAATAACAGCTTTGATGTAAACTATGCAATGGATATTAAATTTCTTCATGCAGCCACTATACAGTAGTCAATCAGTGAAACAGCATTTATTCATTCATTTGTCTTCAGTAACCTCTTTGCCCTGCTCATGGTTGTAGTGGATCTCTGCCCCGATGATAGATTCTTTTCCACCTAAAGACAGGCTGATCAAGCCAATCTGCCTGCCTGTTTGTGAGGACACCAGAGAATAATTTCTCTTGTCTAGTTATAACCCTTACATGTTTAGAAGAAGATTGAGTGACAGACTGATACATACAGCTGATTCAAAAGAAGGTAGTTAACGACACTGGAGTGCTGGCAGATGCTGTTGTTGGTTATTGCAATCCCATATTGATCGGGTTTTCATCTTTCCTATTTGCGCAAATCATTAGGAGGAGGAAGTGAGACAGAACAACAGGGGATCAACAGGTGCAGTAAACAGAAATTGGAGTAATTTGCCTTCATAGCATCAATCACCATTGACCCTGTCTGATACTTTATTAGAACATGCTTTGGTGCCCCATTGGTCCTCATGGTTCTGATTAAAAGTAAAAAGGTTGAGTGTTTGTCTGAGTGCTTATATTATTTCACAAAAAGAGTTGATCAGACTGCTAGCATTTTCAGTTCAATGTGCGATGGCAACTAGTTGCACTGAAACTCATTTTAACAGTTGAAAGTATTTAAGTCAAATTATGACCTAAATCTTTTTTTTTTCAGCACATAAGCATAGATAGCTATTTGCTTATTTATAGCATTATTAATTCTAAGTACTTTTTATTTCCAGTTTGTAACTCTACAAAATATAAAATAGTAAAGGTGGGATATTTGTGCAAGCTGGTTATATGTATTTATATAAGAAGTAATGTAATGGACTGACATGCAAATTAGTAGTTTTCTATGTAAAATAAAATGAGGAATATGTTAATTAACATGATATGATTACAAATTTTAAACTTGTATTTTTCTAAAATATCTGAATGATTTAGCAATCATTATACAATAATGATAACTTATACAATAATAGGTTCTAGGTTTAATAATCTTCTGTCTGGTTTATTATAATCTCATAGTAGGCAATACTAAATAAGATTCTTTTACTGTTCGGTGTGGGACTAGTTTCAGCATTGTAATAATAAGAAAAACTTTACAGATGGCTATATATGTACAAAAGTCTTCTGAGCTCATGTATTTAGCCCTGTTCTTATTTTTTCGTCTCATGTGTTGAATTCAGGTATATAATTGAGATAACGATTACTGGTTACATAATTTATATTATGGTTAATTAACCTGCAAGAGAGGATTTGGCACAGATTCCACTTTGCCACATTATTTCATGTTCATTATCACTAAATATTTGTTATTTTCATATGCTTATCAGGTCTGCTACAGTAATTTTAAGATCCTTGGTTCAAGCTACAGTTCCCGCTGGGTGTATTTCTGGAGTTTTGTTACACAACAAACAGTAAATAGTTACTTAGCAGGAAATTCTTATGAGCTCAAGTAAGATATTCTGTATTGTTTGCATTTAAGCATATTGAAATTGCTCATTTATGCTCCAGTGCACTTTAAAATATGATGTGGGACAAACACAATGTGCTTATTCACTTGGGCATAAAACACTCTCTCTCTCATATTTCTCTGCAAGTGCTTTTGATTGTCACATGTATATCTTTGCAACTTGCTGGATTAAATGTTGCTCTAGCTTCACATATTCATATAAAACACTTCAGTGCTGAACACATAAGAATCCTTTGATCTGCTTATGTTTTATGTGAGATACACCCTCACACACACACACACACACACACACACACACACACACACACACACAGAAACACACACAGCAGAAAGTTCTGATACTCTTGTTAGTAGCAGACAAGTCTGTCTGTTGCGGTTTTTGAATCGGCTCGTTTTCTGTATCCGTTTTTATGTAAACTAATCTTTGAGCAAATATTCAGTCTGTGCTTTAGGTCTTAAGGCATTTAAAAAGTGGCAGTTGTGAAAAGCATACACATGCATAGCAAGTAGAGCAGGATCAAAGCCTGCAACACAATGTGCTCGATTTAGAATAAGGCCCCGCTCTTGGCTTTGCTCCCATTGTCTCCTTCTTTTTCTGATGAAAAGTTCTTAGAATTCCTGCACAGTGTAAACCTTCCTTTGTTTGGCGCAGGTTAACAGAAGATATACACTCTTAAACATTGCCCTGCACTTCTCTCTCTACCTCTCTCTTTCTCTATCTGTCTCCTTTCCTTCTCCCTTGCTATCTGACTTTTTCTTCTTTCTTTTATTTTTGTTTCGGTTGCTCGGTTCTTTTAAGTCATACACAGCAGCATCAAATAGTGTTTAGGGTGACTTGGTTGTTCACTTCTAAGACAATCCCCATGCAAACATCACTTTTCTTTTGCAGCTTTGCTCACCTTTCCTTTTTGAAGTGGTTGTCAGGCTCTGTTAGTGTTTGGGTTTGGGCGTGCCCCAGGTGTGTTTACTTCAAGATGCAAGGAAACATGTCTTGCACACACACACACACACACACACACACACACACACACACACACACACACACACACACACACACACACACACTCATATACACATATTTATTAGAATCTAATTAATTGTCACATGATAACACAACATATTAGTTATGTGTCATGACTAAACACTGTGTTACTATGGCTGCATCCTGTTTATTATCAGTGGAGGGAAACCCCTGACTGTTTAAATGTGAGTTGGGGAGTCTGTAACTTTAGTGTAATGACATATTTACACATTTATTTACATCGACTTGTTAGAGACAGTGTATAAAGCTGCATATGTGATTGATGTCTCCTACATTAACAAGTGGCTTATCTGAAGAAATAGCATTTGGGGGGAAAAGGCATTGACTGCATAGATGAGGGTGTGACTAAGTCTTTTAGTAAACTTTTTATTTTATTTTATCGTAAAAAAAACTTGTCTAAAGTGAAATTAGAAAAAAAAGCATAATCTTTAACATATACTACCTTGTACAATCATCACAAGCACTGTTGAGTTTCATATGTGTTTAATACGTCACAAATCCAAGGGGTGCAATTTAAGAGTAAAAGTTCACAAGGTAACAGGTTAAAAATGCTTTTATTAATGTGTAATACTCTTTCACTAAATTCTAAATCTCCAAAATATTGGCATATACAAATTTCTGTTTATGAAAAAGTAGAGCATGTTGATATATTCCTTAGATTTAAAGCTGTATATGTAGACAACAATGAGCCTTTCTCATACCCATTTAAATATATCTTATAAGGTTATTAATACAAATACACAAACACATGTACACACCTCTAACCTGACTATAAAACTCTCACTTTTATCGCTCTATCTTTAGGCGTAGGAGCTGTGTGGTACAACACAGTACAGTTAAAAAGATAAAATAAATGATAAAAGTCTAATGAAGCAATACTCCTAAATAAATCTGACATGCCAGCAGCATGCTAGTGTTTAGTAGTGCAATGCTAAAATGACTCCAGTTTTAACAATCCCATTCAGTTAACATTAATGTGAAATATAAAAAAATAAGAATATTAACAAGAATGTTTTATATATTACCTGAATTTTGCTTACTGGTTCATTTCCTGAGGTACTTTGATTTGCCAATTCCAAGTCAGAAGGTGGTATGGACTATCTAGCTAAAAATAACAATATTTCTTACCCGAATTGATAACATTTTTATTGAAAACATTCGGAAGCAGTTATTATTGATTTCAACTGTCTTTTTCTGTCTAGATAGCTGGATTTTTTTTTTAATACAACAATCTCTTTCATCCTACTGTTCTTTTTATGTCTAATTTATGTTTTTCTGATCAGTAATTAGTGAATTAGTAATTAATAACACCCTTATCTTGCATTTACAAAGAGTTAGATTCATCTCTTCATTTTGTTTTGCCTAGTTATAAATGGATTTACAAGAAGGAATGAATGAAACATGTCAGTCCCTCGTCTCTGCTCATCATCTGTATGAGCTTTCCTTGTTTGCAGTATTGCCTCAGATTTATATTCTTTGTGTGTTTTGGTGTGTAAACACTGAAAAGCTTACTCTGTGACAGCTGCAAGAAATATTGTACAATAATACTATTATTTCAGAAACATTAATCACACAATCATACAATTACAAATATAATTTTAATATTAATAGAGAATAATAACTTTGTTAATTCATGGAATTATACTTGACTGGTCTAATTTGGCTTTGAAAACCAATACAAATTCACAGTGTCAGGCTGTGCATTTGGTACCTGGGCCTTCAGTGAGGACTTAACCGACTTAATCCACCTCTTAATACTACCACTATCACGTCACAATTATAGAAACCATCAATATTATACAAAAAGCAATATAACAACGCGTGGCATTACAGAGAGAGAGAGAGGCATTTTGCATATGGAGGGTGAATACCGTTTTACTAAAGCAAGAAACCCAGTTAAGACAACTACAAACCTCTACACTACCACAGCAACTGTCCCACCTACATCATCTGGAGCAGTTCAGAACCAATATTTGTTTAATAACATGACAAAAACATACAAATTTGAAATAAAATACAACCTACTCACCAGAGATGCAGACTCATAATTTGCTCCGCTCCTCAGAGGCTGTAATCCAGTGGTACCGCTCTTTTTCACTGGTCTGGAAGTGACGAACAAACCCTTTCCCGGGCTGAGACATGCTAGCTAGCTTCGGGGTTGGCCGACCTCTCCTCACGATGTCTAGCTTTTCTTGAAAATGTATTTTCAAGAATGTCTGAGACCAAATAAATTTCTTTTCCTCCGTAGGCAGGGGCGCCGTATCATGGCTGACCCTGCGCTCTGACCCCAGCTTCTAAGCAAGCTGGGATATGCGAAGAACAAAATTTCACTGTGCTGTAATGTATATGTGACAAATAAACGCTATTCTATTCTAGGCATAAAAAAGTTGAACTCTGATGTATTAATGTGTGCAGAGCGCTACAGGTCAACCAATCAGATGACGGGAAAATGCTGATGCTATTCTGAGTGAGTTGAATTTAAAATCTGATTGGTTAAAGTAACAGACCCATTGCTAATATAGTCTAAGGTACATCGGCCAGCACTACTGATTCTGAAGGCACTGGGCAGATTAGATTGACATGGCAGCACATAGAGGCTGAAATCTGATTGGACAAAAAATCTAACATCCACATACACGTACTAGAAGCAGTGCAACTAAGAGAAATGCTACGAAATTAAGAGATTAGACTATTGGGAATACATTAATAAAATTTCTTGAAACGGCCCACCACTGCAAATACAAATGTCATTGGATACTTATATCCAGTACCTGGAATGTTGACTCAAAAGGTAAAGAAAAATAAATGAATAAATGTTCATCTTTTATAGTGGATTTACACTAGAGCGGTGTTGAGTTGTCTAAAGGAAAGTAATACACTAAGGAGAGGACTTTTTTAAATGCTAGAAAAACACATAGTACAGTTCATACATTTAATAATGTGGAATATCTGTGAAACAAGTCTGTGTTAATATTTGCATTATGACTTTTTATAATTAACTTTAGGGGTGGTGATCAGATTCTAAGGCTAAATTCTAATACCTATTAGGGTTGAGCAATGCTTTATATCAGAAGGTCTTGTTGGCATATGAAGATTGATGTGGGGCAAATTAATGTGTGTGCACAAACACACACACACACACACACACAGACACACACACACACACACACACACACACACACACACACACACACACACACACACACACACACACACACATATGTGATCATGGTTCCCTAATATATTTATGTTGTATATACTCTTGAATGCCTAGCATGGTAAACAAGAAAGTCGTGATACTTTGCTTCAAATCAAAGAGATATTAAACAGATGACAGTTTTGTCTTATTCGTACTTTGAACTTTGATTGAAACACACGCTTACAATGTATGCTTAGTCTATCTACTTTTAGGGCGTTTTCACAATTAGTCTAAATACTTGAGTCTGCACTCAAGACTGGTTCTGGCATGGTTTGGAAAAGAAACTATACTTATACTGGAGAAAGTGGCAGTTCAGTGGTTAAGGTATTGGCCTTATGATTGGAAGGTTGTGTATCCAAGCAGCACCAAGATGACACTGCTGGGCCCTTGAGCAAGACCCTTAATCCTCAATTGCTCAGTTGTCATTTTTTCCTCAACAATTGCTCATTTTTGTGTGATGCCTTACCACTAGCACCCACAACAAGAACGTGAGCCATATACAGTGCTATGGAAGTCTGCTTTTATATTCATTCTGTATTTCAATAACCATAATAACCATTAGCATGGCATCATGAAAGTAGAAACAGGAAGTAATGTGATAGGTAAAACCATTTGATTTACTCAGCATAGTACTGTATAGATGGGATGAATCTTAGAGTCTTAGAATTTTTTCTACAAACTATTGCATGCATTGTGTGTATTACAACCACTAGTGGTTCTGTTGCACTTGTGACAATTTTGCATTTTTATAATTGTTTTCACAAATCTTAATAATAATATGATAGGAAAGGAAAATCTTATATTTAAGACAGATGTCTTATCCCTGCTGCAAATGTATTTAATCTATCCCGTAAAACACGCATATTTATTATTAAAATTTGGTATTTAATTGCTTTATTTTAATTTTTTGTTTAAAAAAACTGTTGCACTGCTGCTTGACACTGTATGCAGTCTATGTCCTTTTGTATTATTACCATGTGAATCTGCAGTGAAATGCCATTTCATTCAACTATAAATGTGTTTATGGAAGGGATGATAATAAAAAACAATAAACTTGTCAAATAGATTTGGACACAGTTCAGTCCAGCAGTATGTGCAAAGCTATACTCATGCCACGGCTGTGTTATCAGACTGCTGGCCAATAGGAGCCTCTACATCAGGTTTTTCCACTGATTTAACTCTGGCATTGAAACTTGCTCTCATTAATAATGTTAAGCAGAATTAAATATAGCTATTAAGGATAAAGATAAACACACATACAGCAGTATGCTCATAAACTTCAGCACATATCAACATGTCAGAAACTGAGTGCAGTGTAAAGATTTATTACCGGAGGCTAAGTGATAAAGAGGTGGTCTTCTTGTTATATATATATATATATATATATATATATATTATATATATATATATATATATATATATATATATATATATATAAAATTCCATCTCTATTGAAAATGGTGTTTTGTTGCATGACATTGATTTGTGAAATTTTTTTCATAGATCTTCTTTTGGTGCTTACTTCACTATAAACCCTCTTTCCTTATTATTATTTCCTTATCCTTTTATTAGTGGAACCTCTAATAATTAACAGTAATCAATAAACTACGTAAGCTATGTTATCTGTTCCTTTGTTCAATACAAACACTAAACAACCAGTTCCTTATGCTAAAGGTTTGTGCCTATCAAAATCAATGATAAAAAGTACCATTAGGCTTTATTTGCTTCATGATAAGCTGAACTTTATTATTAATGTGTGTGCAAGATTTATTTTCGCCTGCACATTACTACTGGTGTTGAAGAGCTTTGCTGGACTGAGCAGTCATGGTGTAAGGATGTAGACTTTGTTCAGATGACTCATAATTTTAAGATTAAGCTGCATGGTACGCTGTGCAGGGTATAGTCAGACAGAAGCAACTTGTTTGCTGAGATACTCCATGTTGGATTTACAGTTAGTTTACAGTAGCACAGTGCAAGAAGCTTATCTGTAAGGGAGGTCAGGACCCATGTGTGCTTTTGCGTCTACAGTATGTGTGTGGGTGTGTGTGTGGTCGTCATAATGGCATGAGCCTTTTTAGGACAAAATATTTTTTGTTTTAAATAGTTTAGTGTGTGTTATGCTAGAAGTGTATTGCCACAAAAGCAGCATAGGCACATATACACACACTCTTAGGATTTAGAGCACACAGCAGAAATAATCCTATGTCCTTTCCCTTCCCTCTCCTACCTGATGCAGGCTTTATAATGAAAATGAGAGGCTGCAAATGTTGGTGACAGAGGTTTTTAAGCAAATTATTATTATTATTATTATTATTTTTGTACTTTAGCTTTATACATCTATCTTCTTCACTACATTTATGTGTGCATTTACAACACATTGTGAACAGGCTTAAAATTCTGTGATTGATCTGTTTTTCAAGTCATTTTTGGTAACTGTACAACTTAATTCACAGTACCAAAGGCTCAACACCCCATTTGTAGTCTTTCATGATATGTGCATTACAAAAAAAAATAAAAAATCAAGCAAAGAAGATATTTGGAATATTGTAACATTTATATAGCAATCTAGTATCGCAGACAAACACACACACACACACACACACACACACACACACACACACACACACACACACACACACACACACGTGGCGGTTCTTCTACAAACTGTTACCACAAAGCTATACGATTTCTTTAAATACATTGTAATAACATTTAGCATTCACTTGAACTTAAAAACCCAAACCTGTTAGAGGTTGTGCACAAAGTGAGATATATATATATATATATATATTATATATATATATATATATATATATATATATATATATAATAAAAAATTATATATATATATATACAGTACAGACCAAAGGTTTATATATATTATATATACAGTACAGACCAAAGGTTTATATATATTATATATACAGTACAGACCAAAAGTTTGGACACACCTGCTCATTCAAAGAATTTTCTTTATTTTCATGAATATGAAAATTGTAGAGTCACACTGAAGGCATCAAAACTATGAATTAACACGTGGTATTATATACATAACAAAAAAGTGAACTGAAAATATGTCATATTGTAGGTTCTTTAAAATAGGCATCAAGAGAATGCCAAGAGTGTGCAAAGCAGTAATCTAAGCAAAAGTGGCTACTTTGAAGAACCTACAATATGACATATTTTCAGTTGTTTTGTTTGATGTTTGTTTTTATTTTTTGTTTTAATAATTTTAAGATACAGATATAGGCCTTGGATGAATGGGATGAAGCTGAGCTTAAGCATACAGTTGTAGAAGAGCTTAATTCACTTTCAGCAGTAGATTTGTCTCCCTTTTGTCCTGCTTTGTGAGTGTTATTGTAAGGCAAAGGTAACCAGTGATTACAATTTGTGATCTACAACCCTATTGGTGGGGCTATTATATCAGTGCAAGACATCTCGTCTGTGATTGCAGATATGTGTGTGCATAGCTGTTCCTTCTGACGCATGCTAGCTGACAGTCAGGACAGATGTTAATTTATCACATTCCCCACTTAATGTCACACAAAATACATAGAAACAGACTCAACCAGTATGAGGAAGATGTTACATTATGAGAGGATGATGTGAAATATCTTTTTTATTTACAACAAACCACTGCTAGACACTTGGCAAGGATGGCAAAGTGACAATTAAGAATTAATAGCTCAAAAATCATCAGTTATTTCAGTTTGGCAGCTCATTTATCTTCTTTATGCCCATCAACATGCCATTCCGGTGTCTTAACCCAAATAATTGTATTATACATGTTTGAAATATTTTAGAAGGCCAGCATTATACAGCATATAGTGTAGATATGAAGTAAAGTGAAGATACAAATTTACATCAACTAAACGTATTTGTGTTCCAAAGGATTCAAGTTTAGAACATTTACATTTCTGGAATGTAAGCAATCTAGGCATTAACCTTTCTACATACAGACATTCCTAAAAAACTTTATGACTGTTAAATGGTCATATATTGGGTATCCCAGCTCAGTATATATTCACCTTCCACTTTGCATAAAATCAAGAATTTCTATTAATGTTGACATCAAATTTTAGAACAATTAATCTTTATATATATATATATATATATATATATATATATATATATATATATATATATATATATATATATATATATATATATATACATATATATATATATATATATTAGAACCTGCTGAGATCAAATTATTTTTATTTATATGTGGAGTAGTCAAATTAACATGCACAAAGCAGGTGGAATAAAAAAAAAGGCAGAATGTAATTTTTACATACAGAGGTATAGTAGAATAAAGCACAGAAACGAGTAAAATCGTTAACTGTCCTGCCCATGGGTCTTTTCCCAATCATAAAACTAGAGGTCATTTTTTTATACATTTTTTAATACTGTGATCATTACTAACGGACTCGTGTAGCTTTTTTTAAAATCATATCTGCTAAGTTTGAAAGACAAGAGCAAGAATGAGAACAAGCGTGTTCCGTTTTTAGCTAAGCTAATTAGCCAATCGGATACTCTTTCTCGCCGGCGAGCGAGAAACAGCTGATGCCATCCGACTAGAGCCGACTGACTCTAAAACCCCATAACCCCCCACACCACCCCCGACATTCCCCGACTGCCGCCGTCATGTTATCATTCGTTTAATTAATTATTCTAGCCTTGTATATTTTATTGGTTGAATATGACGCTTCTTTTGGAGAGCGAATGAGAACATTTGTAGAGAAAATGTGAATAGCTTTTTGGAACTGTATTTTAGGGTACAGGTATGGGTACAAAAACCTGGTAACCAGTGCACTGAAAGGAGAGGCTTTTGTGGTTCAGTAAATATTAAAATAAAGCAATTTTCTGTATCACATCTTATTAATTAAGGATTAGACTTTATGACATGAGCGAGGAAAAATAAATTCTGCTAAAGAAAATCGACATCTTATATCGGCCATCAGGTGCCCTGATTTTTTAAATATCAGCATCGGCCAGAAAAAAAACCTTTGTCGGTCGACCCCTATCAAAACCATTAATAGTGTGAACATAGCACAGCAATTATAATAACTTTGGGCCTGGTAATGCTTGTTGTAGTTTTCATTTTTGACCACCAGGTGCATTTATAAAAATACAGTTATATGGAATAACATAGTTGCACAATAAGAAACACTGGTGAATATCTGTCTATTATCAACAAAATACACCTATGTCTCTAAAGAAATAATAAATAATTCAACACAATTAAAATTGCAATAGGGTTGTGAGTGAAAAATAACAATATAATAAGGAAGAATAACGTATTTATACTCTGTTTTATATTTTAGAATGCACATTTTTCTTTGCTGCTGTAACAGAAATTTCCCCACTGTAGGACAATTAAAGGTATATTTTATCTTATCTTATCTTATCTTATCTTATCTTATCTTATCTTATCTTATCTTATCTTATCTTATCTTGAATTAAACATGTCCCTATCTATAAAGGTAAGTGCATTTTAGAAGAGTGAAATAACAAAAAATGGATAGCTAAAATTCTCATTTCAATCATGTGTAAGGAATTATTTTGTTAGGCTTAGATGTAACTTTTTTTATAATGTTTTGGTTCAAATTCAGCTTAGGAATAGAGCTACTGTAGTTTCAGGTGTTAATTATATTTATGATAACAATGAAGTTTAATGTGTCAATTATATTTCGAATATAGAGCTTATGTAGGGAGGTGGTAGCTCAGTGGTTAAGGCATTGGGCTTTGGATCAGAAGATCGCAGGTTCAAATCCCACCACCACCAAGCTGCCACTGCTGGGCCCATTGATGTAATCTAAATCAATGTATTAGTTAGTTATTATAGGAATAGAGCTACTGTAGTTTAGTTTTATTTATAGAGTATGTAGTTTGGTGTTAATTATAGTAGGAATAGAGCTACTGTAGGTGTTAATTTAGTAAAGAGTACTGTATTTAGGTGTTATTATAGTAGGAATAGAGCTACTGAGTTTTAGGTGTCAATTATATTTAGAATAGAGCTACTGTAGTTTGAGTGTTACTTATAGTAGGAATAGAGCTACTGTAGTTTTAGGTGTTAATTATAGTAGGAAGAGAAGTACTGTAGTTTAAGGTGTCAATTATATTTAGAATAGAGCTACTGTAGTTTGAGGTGTTAATTATAGTAGGAATAGAGCTACTGTATTTTTAGGTGTTAATTATAGTAGGAATAGAGCTACTGTAGTTTTAGGTGTCAATTATATTTAGAATAGAGCTACTGTAGTTTGAGGTGTTAATTATAGTAGGAATAGAGCTACTGTAGTTTGAGGTGTTAATTATAGTATGAATAGAGCTACTGAAGTTTTAGGTGTCAATTATATTTAGAATAGAGCTACTGTAGTTTGAGGTGTTACTTATAGTAGGAATAGAGCTACTGTAGTTTTAGGTGTTAATTATAGTAGGAAGAGAAGTACTGTAGTTTTAGGTGTCAATTATATTTAGAATAGAGCTACTGTAGTTTGAGGTGTTAATTATAGTAGGAATAGAGCTACTGTATTTTTAGGTGTTAATTATAGTAGGAATAGAGCTACTGTAGTTTTAGGTGTCAATTATATTTAGAATAGAGCTACTGTAGTTTGAGGTGTTAATTATAGTAGGAATAGAGCTACTGTAGTTTTAGGTGTTAATTATAGTAGGAATAGAGCTACTGTAGTTTTAGGTGTCAATTATATTTAGAATAGAGCTACTGTAGTTTTAGGTGTTAATTATAGTAGGAAGAGAACTACTGTAGTTTTAGGTGTCAATTATATTTAGAATAGAGCTACTGTAGTTTGAGGTGTTAATTATAGTAGGAATAGAGCTACTGTAGTTTGAGGTGTTAATTATAGTAGGAATAGAGCTACTGTAGTTTTAGGTGATAATTATAGTAGAAATAGAGCTACTGTAGTTTTAGGTGTTAATTATAGTAGGAAGAGAACTACTGTAGTTTTAGGTGTCAATTATATTTAGAATAGAGCTACTGTAGTTTGAGGTGTTAATTATAGTAGGAATAGAGCTACTGTAGTCTTAGGTGTTAATTATAGTAGGACTAGAGCTACTGTAGTTTTAGGTGTTAATTATAGTAGGAATAGAGCTACTGTAGTTTTAGGTGTTAATTATAGTAGGAATAGAGCTACTGTAGTTTGAGGTGTTAATTAAAGTCGGAAACGAGCTACGGTAGTTTCAGGTGTTAGTTATAGTAGGAATACAGCTACTGTAGTTTTCGGTGTTAATTATAGTAGGAATAGGGCTACTGTTGGTTCTGGTTATAATCATGGTTGTGATAGAGCGAAGTTTTTATGTTGATCATGTTTGGGATAGAGCTACTGTAGGTTTCTGTGTTGATCACGGTTGGAATAAAGGTAGAGTAGGTTTAGATCTTGATCATGATTGAGTTTGAGTTGGGCTTCTATTACACTTGTATTCCTGATCCTTAAAAAAGTGATGAAATAACCCCTGTTTTTCATAACTGCATCTTTTACAACATATGTCAAACATACATGAATTCATATGGTCTCTTATTGCACTGAATAGCCCTTACCGCTGTAATTATGGGATATACTAGTCAATGCAAATTCCTGCTATTTTGTTTCCTGTAGCAAAGGGGAAGAAAGATGAAGGTAATTAAACTAAAGGTGGAGACTGATGTCCAATTTACCTAAACTCCCTCTGTTCTCATTCCACTTAACGCCTACACTATGGAATCCGAGTTCCTGGTACACACATGCACGCACGTGCACACGCACATGCTTTGTTTGGAATTTTTTTGTTGTAGTGTGGTTACATGGCTAATAGAGAAGGTTACTGACAGCTTTCACTGATATGTTTATTTTGCTGTGCACAGGGATCTTAAAATATATACAGTATATATGGTCATACTATTTTATTTCAAATGAAGGATCATGTCTCTGTAAAAAAAAAAATATTTGCCACACAAACTTTAAAAATCATAGGATTATATGTGCAAGAGAGATATTTAATGGATTTCATGTTTCCAGTGTGTGCACTGCTTCGGTTTCATGTTTTTATGGTGTCCATTATCTTTCCAGTGTGTTCTATAGTTTTGCAGAGACTATTTGCATCCTCCCACTGTTCTAAATAGTGTTCCTGTCAGTGCTATCCCCCAGGTCACATACAAACATAGAAATGCTAGAGAACAATGAATCATTAGTCGTTTCATGTGTTGTTATGAGTCCCAACCTCTGCATCCCACGTCTCTTTGATTTTTCAAAGACTGTAAAGAGCAAAGTCATTTCTATCCTGTGTGTGAACGTGTGTCTGTTTGCGTTTAAGCATTTCATATAATTTAGAGGAAGAACTTAACACATTGTCAGGCTTAAGATAGATTAACTAGTCAACTAGGTCATTATTTCACATGTTAAACATTGTTATTGTGTTTGCTTATCTCAGGCACTTATATTTAATGGCTTATAATAAACTTTTGCCAAACCTGTTTCTATCATTTGCACAACCATTTAATGTTGCGTCAAATTTATTTCCATGCAAATTAAAGGCCACGCATTACTACATGATCAATTGATAACTGATTGTTATCAATTGCCGCTGATCCATATACAGATGATTAGGTTTTGTAAAGACATATTTCAGGGAAGAGAAATATTTTGTCAAAAATTTTGGACAAAAGTACTCAATTCTCTGTTCCTCTAGAACCTTAATGAACCATACATTTCATTTCATTTTATTTAAATGTCAGACATTTCATCTCTTAATGAAATCTTAGAAATGTGTATGTAATTTTTCTCTGAAATTGTCTGCCTAGGAATAATATTCTTATGGCTCTATGCTTCTTCACTCATCATGTTCGCCCTACCGCTCTTATTAATGTAGGTGATTACTAGTTGCTGAAATTAGGTGGCAATTAGGTCCTGGTCTTTTACATGTGCACTTTCTATTTTATTTATTTTTTATATATAAAATGTAATTCAGCCATAATACATTATAGACTGGGAACAGATATTCTGAGTTCTCTAGTGCTCTAGTCAGAGCTTTTTAAACTTCTATTTTAACTTCTTTTTTAAATTTATAACTTCTCAAAGGCTAAATGTTGCCATTGGTCAATAATATAATCTGAATGATCATTGACAAAAAGTTGAGTGGGTTGTTGATTTATCAGGTTTACATTAGCAGGAAAATTTCCGAGTGATTTACATAGTGTGGGTGAAGATGCAATCTCACTCTGTCATTTGCTGTGCATGTCTGTTGCAGTAGAATGAACATATTATGTGCTGTTTGTTTATGTTTTTTCCCTATATGTTTATATATATATATATATATATATATATATATATATATATATATATATATATATATATATATATATATTTTGTGTTTATATATATGTGTGTGTGTGTGTGTGTGTGTGTGTGTGTGTGTGTGTGTTGTCTATATCCGATGCAGAGAAGCTCGTCCATGCGTTTATGACCTCCAGAATAGACTACTGTAATGCGTTACTAGGTGGATGTCCTGCATCATTAATAAACAAGCTTCAGTTAGTCCAGAATGCAGCAGCCAGAGTTCTTACAAGGTCAAGAAAATATGATCACATAACCCCGATCTTATCGTCCTTACATTGGCTTCCTGTTAAGTTTCGAATAGACTACAAACTACTGCTACTCACTTATAAAGCACTAAATGGTTTGGCTCCCATGTATCTATCCAGTCTTTTAACTCGCTACAATCTGCCACGCTCCCTAAGATCTCAAAACTCTTTCTCTCCCCATCCCGAGACACCCTGAGGTTTGGCCAGCTCCAGTCACCTCCCACCATCTTGATGATTACGGACCTTTGAAGAAGTAGATGCCGAACTCACAAACATCCCGAACCATCTAGAGACGTACCAGTGCCATTTGGATCCCGCTACATGTGTGGAGTTTGACATTGGACCTCCTGGAGTGTTTAAAGGCTCTGGCATGGAGAAGCTGATGCTGGATCTGTGATGATCACAAATGTTGAGCTCATAAAACTAGGAGCTACTATCCATATAGACTGTATAAGACTGTAGAAAGAACATCACTTATAAACTTATACTCCAGTAATCATGTTAGTTCTCACCCTCCAGTGTTCTGTATTGTTGAAAGATTTATGATCAAACTCTTGATGTCACCCAAAATGAGGATGGGTTCCCCTTTTGAGTCTGGTTCCTCTCAAGGTTTCTTCCTCATAACATCTAAGGGAGTTTTTCCTTGCC